>QJSC01017305.1:578888-620901 GCA_003697955.1 Calidris pygmaea
CACGTGCGGGGGTGGGAGGCAGCCGGGGCCGAGCGGGGGTCGCCCCCGCAGCACACACACACACACACACCCCCCCCCGGCCCACACGCCCCTGGCCACCGGCAGCCGGGCCAGCTCGCCGCCAGACGTGGATTTGGGCTCGATGCGGCGAATAAGGGGAAAAAAACCTGAATCTCGGAAAGGTGCGATCCCCAGGTAATTTGTGAAATTGGCAATGGGAGAAGGTAATGACTGTTAATCACATAGCAACTCCTCAGCAAAGTTCATTAAACTAATTGCATAAATATCCAGAAAATGGCCTGGGGATGTACGCGGCAAATTCGGAAAACTAATTATTATGCACACAGATTGGAGGCAGGAGGGACTCCAAATAAAGACATTAGGTAGAGAGGTTCACAAACTTGATGCGTTAGCCCTAACGAGACGGAGGCGTGGGTGCTCCGGCTGCTCACAGGTCTCCATCTCCCGTTCATCTCGTCTGCACCAAGGGCACCCAGCTCTAAAGGTTTGCCTCTATAAAGTCGAACTAAGCGGCAGGTTAGTAGCACCAGGCCGACAACGCATCTCCTGAAACAGACCTGAAAACCGGCATTGTGATAAAAATCCACGGGAGGAGCAGTGGGGGCGTCGCGGGAGGGGGGTTTAGTTGCAGAAATCTCTGTTTCTGAGCCCGTTGCCCCACGCAGAAGGATGAGGGAGCAGCTGGTGGTGGTGAGGAGTCTCCCGGCCGATTCCCTGCACAAGGAATACTGCAACCCACCAGGACGTTCCCCGTGAAACTCTAATCATCAGGTAAGGCGCCGGATCCGCAGCCCGGGCTCTGGCAGTGCCTCTCTACCGGCACGATGGTGTGGGCACGGAGCTGTGGGAGTGCTTGGAGAGCTGCTTGACCCCCGAAGATAAAGGTACCTTGACAGAGCTTCAAGTGTCATCCAAGCACAAGGATCTAAAGAAGGAACTTGAGCGTTTTCTTTCCCTGGTGAGCGGTGCGAGAGCCTGGCCTCTACCAGGTGTGTGTCTGGCAGAGGTTTGTAATTCACGTGCACAAGCCAAAAAAGGGGACACGAGCAGACATTAAGCAGTCTGTGGAACTATTGAAGCAATTTTAAAGAGACTAATTCACATCTAATTATGTAAAGATCATTAGGAAAGTGTCCACTGCACAACCAGAGCCACAAATATTATTAAATCCTTTTTNCACGTGCGGGGGTGGGAGGCAGCCGGGGCCGAGCGGGGGTCGCCCCCGCAGCACACACACACACACACACCCCCCCCCGGCCCACACGCCCCTGGCCACCGGCAGCAGGGCCAGCTCGCCGCCAGACGTGGATTTGGGCTCGATGCGGCGAATAAGGGGGAAAAAAACTGAATCTCGGAAAGGTGCGATCCCCAGGTAATTTGTGAAATTGGCAATGGGAGAAGGTAATGACTGTTAATCACATAGCAACTCCTCAGCAAAGTTCATCAAACTAATTGCATAAATATCCAGAAAATGGCCTGGGGATGTACGCGGCAAATTCGGAAAACTAATTATTATGCACACAGATTGGAGGCAGGAGGGACTCCAAATAAAGACATTAGGTAGAGAGGTTCACAAACTTGATGCGTTAGCCCTAACGAGACGGAGGCGTGGGTGCTCCGGCTGCTCACAGGTCTCCATCTCCCGTTCATCTCGTCTGCACCAAGGGCACCCAGCTCTAAAGGTTTGCCTCTATAAAGTCGAACTAAGCGGCAGGTTAGTAGCACCAGGCCGACAACGCATCTCCTGAAACAGACCTGAAAACCGGCATTGTGATAAATATCCACGGGAGGAGCAGTGGGGGCGTCGCGGGAGGGGGGTTTAGTTGCAGAAATCTCTGTTTCTGAGCCCGTTGCCCCACGCAGAAGGATGAGGGAGCAGCTGGTGGTGGTGAGGAGTCTCCCGGCCGATTCCCTGCACAAGGAATACTGCAACCCACCAGGACGTTCCCCGTGAAACTCTAATCATCAGGTAAGGCGCCGGATCCGCAGCCCGGGCTCTGGCAGCGCCTCTCTACCGGCACGATGGTGTGGGCACGGAGCTGTGGGAGTGCTTGGAGAGCTGCTTGACCCCCGAAGATAAAGGTACCTTGACAGAGCTTCAAGTGTCATCCAAGCACAAGGATCTAAAGAAGGAACTTGAGCGTTTTCTTTCCCTGGTGAGCGGTGCGAGAGCCCCCGGAGATGGTCCACACACAGACCGTCTCCAAACATTAAGTGCACGTGTTCGGTTTTTTCCCCTGTGCTCGTCTGTAATTCGTCAGACACCTTGATAACTTCGTTAAAATTTCTCTGATTAAGTGTAGATTAATACATTTCTAGTAATCCTTTCACAGGTGACGTGTTGGTCTCGGTGTTTATAATAATTTAGGAAAAACGAACAGAAGTTTTGCAGACAGCGTGGCCACCTGTGACCCCTAATACGTGTTTCAAACAACGCACCCGAGAAAATGTGTATTATTTCCTGGCAGAAGAGCACAAGCTATCCCTACGTTATGTGTTAGTAGAAAGCAAGGGAAGGAGGCGACTGGCTGGCAGAAGCAGCGCGCACAAAAGCTCCGGTTTTCCTTGATGAGAGAGATAATATATCACATTTCTGTTCTCCTTGAATGCGGTGCAGGTGGGCAGCACGGACCTCCGAGCAGACAATACCCAGCTTTGACACACAATCTAATGCAAAGTTATTTTAAGAAATTTCACATTCCTGTGATACCCCCCACAGGTTCCAAACAGCCGAGATTTGTAGAGACTTCTGCGAGTTGTGGCTGCTCAATCAGAGACGGTTTGGGCTTTATCAGGGGTTCAGCTTTGGTCACCGACATCTAAAATATTCAAACTTACTAATCACTTACACAAAAATTTCAATCTACATCCTTATTTACACAGTGCCGATATTAAAGGATATTATTATCATGTCTAGGATAATAAATTTTATTCTGTTTCGATTGGTGTGGCACTTCTTGAGGCAGACTCTTCATATAGGAGCACGGCCATGCAGCCAGCTATAAAAATCAGAATTGCGTGTCCTTCTACATTTTCAGTATTTCTGTGACAATCCGTTTGCCTAGGCAGTATTTTTAGGCTCCGTTAAAGCATGATTGACATTTCTGTTAATTCCTGAGCCACATTAAAACGCTGCACAGCATTACTTGGGGGAAGATAAGAGACCAAGGGCCTCCTTATTATGGTGGTATAAATTCAGAGTAACTTCACTGAAGTTAGGGAATTACTCTGCTTCCCAGCCAGCGGGAATTTAGAGTCTCTGCAGCTGAACACCGGCACACGGTAGGCTCTGACCGGCATGGCGCTTCCACCGGAGCAGCAACTCCATCCAAACCATCCTGAACCCGCAGACGGGACAGGGAGAGAGACCCAGGCTGTCCAACCCGACAGCATCGCTTTGAACCCTACTCAGCATCTTTCAAACCTGGTCTGGATGCAGTCCTCCCAGCGCTGAAAAGAACTGATTTTCTGCTTATTCTGCATGCGTGGACTATACTCAGCTACAAACACGGCTACCTGGATGTCACCGGTGGGGTGGGTTGTGTCACTTCTCTGCTCCCAAGCCGCCAGGGTCTGGAGCCAGCGATGTATTTGCGCAGCAAAGCAGCAAGTTTCTCCCACACGGCCCCGGCAGAAGAAGAAAATCATCCCGTTGTCTGTCTCCTGGCTGTGGCTTTTCGGGTCTCGCAAGATCCTGTCCGTGTGCACACGTACGGATGGAAACTATTTACCTGCTCTGATCCCTGGCTGGGAAAGCCCCTGCCTGCCCTCCTGCCAAACCGCGGGCGCGGAGGAGGTTTTTCTTCCTTGTAACACCATCAACAGGATTGAGTCCTATTTTTTGTCACTCAGCCGTGAATTCTTATTACATAACCCAGTTTCAATCAGAAAGATCTTGTCTGAACAAGATACATGCATTTTTTGGCAGATAAGGCATGTTCAAGTTAGGGCTCCCCTGTACCAGAGTAGGAGGAGACTGAAATAAACAGCAAACAGCTGTAAGGATGAGCTGATAACCTTTGGTTTCAAACATTAGCACCCTGTGATTGCGGTAAGCGTAATTCTTTTACACAGGAAGCCATTAATAGTTAAAAATGGGAGCTCATTAATATCGCTAATTTGGCAACTTCAGAAGATTGTGCAGTTTTTACACAGAACATGTCAAACTACTTGAAAGCTCAAGAATAGCATCAAAAAAAAGAACTTTGTCCTGAAAGATCTGAAGAAAATCTCTGCTAATGATAACAAAAATGCATGTTCCAGCAGTCTGTCAGAAAGGCAAATATTAGCATTATGAAGGCCTAAACTCAGACTAGTCACAGCCTTTTCTCGCTTAAAGCGAGGAGACTATCGCATCCATTCTTAAACATACTGCTTTTAAATTATTCAAGAAATGCACAGTTACGGCTAGAATAAAATAGAATTTTCAAAAGGGAAAGATATGAATTATACACTGCATACAACTGCTTACATTGAAATAGTGGTCTTGCCTATATGAAAAGTTAGAAACCTTCAGAACGGTCACAAGAGCCGTATTTCACCCAGCTTTCTCTCCTGGGCCCTCAGCACTGAGCTCTGTATTTCCAGCACGACACAGACGGCTACGAGTTACCAGCCTGGCCAGAACGATGCCAGCCAGTTGCAAAAAATGATGATGATCCCATCTAAGGAAAAGACTAAACATTTGGTCTGTCAGAAATCAAACCCCAGCAAAATTCATATTTCATGTTAAGCTCTTCAGGTGGGGAAATTATTAGGAAACATTCCAGAAACCAATTAGTTGACAAAACGAGTGAGCTACTCCCAGGCAAACGGTACCTGTCCCGTGCCTCCATTCAGCAGAGAAGCGTTATATGGAGATGCATGGCACAGAAACCTCTCCTTTCCAACATCAACGAGCAAGATGCAGACTTAAAAATGTTCCTAATTCAACTATTCCAAACCAGAAAAGCAGAAATAAGAGATAGTTGGGAGCCTCATAATAATTTAATAATGAATATTATTTCTTAATGGAAACACTTTCTTATTATAACACAACTGGTTTTCTATTGAGAGGGAGCTTTTTCTTGACAGTCCAAATCTGGAATACAGAAAATAATGGAGTTTGCCAGTCTGTGCAAAAGCCTTATCTCAGAGTATTTCTTGAAGGGTAAATATCCATTATTACTCCTAAAGAACACCTTGGTGAGCCAGAGGAAAACTGGGAGAAGAGGGAGAAGTACAGTTGATGCTCAGAGCTCAGGAGTGCTGCCGGCGTGGAACCCAGACGCAAATCTGATGAGAGCTCAGTGATCGTTATTTTGCCACATCAGGTGACGTTTCGTGCCACGGAGAAGAGGAGGCGGCGAGCTGGGCTCCCCCCTTTCCCAACCGACTGACCTGTCGCAATTCAGCCGCACTTTGGAGCCTGCACTCCCAGTCTGGAAGGAGCGGCAGATGATTTCCCGGGGGGAGAAGCAGAGGCTGGGGTTCACAGGACTCAGCCGACTGCAGCTGCCTCCCCGAGCGGGAACAGCATCTCCCCAGCTGGCCCCGGCTCTGTTCCAGCCCACCTGGCAGCAGCCTGTGTCCCCGGCCCGCTGGTAGCGTGAGTGGGAGCTGCATTCGTGGAATTCGCCTCTTTCTTTTCCTTTAAAAATATCTAGGAATGAGAATAAACACAAATGGGGAAGGAGCTGTGTGGCCCAGCGCAGCGCTGTGTCACTTAGGGGATGTAGTTTCCCGTCCCCCGGTCACCTGCCCCGTACTTTGATTCCATCTCCCCTCCTCCCAGGTGCCGTCTGCCCAGCACACCCTCCGCGAAAATCCCCTCCTCAAGCTACATTTGGTAGCCAGTTTAATTTAGCGCGTAACAGCATTAAATGCTTAATGACTGTCTTCTGTATGGCATCAGATAACAAATGCAGGCCAGCTAAAAATATTCAGTTATTTTGGAAAAGATGCGCTCTTTGCCAAAGCACGGCATCCGTATCGCTGTGCTGCAGGCACTGCAGAAACACAAGTTACTGGTTAGAGGCGTCTATAAATACAAGTTCTGGGCTAACAATAAAGCACTGGTGTGACGAGAAAGAGGAATCGAGAAGAATGACCACTTCATCACACCCTTACAAGGAAAAATGAAAACACTGCCACCGTATTGAAACACAAACCCTAAGAATCAACGAGTCAAAGCCCCCAAATTTACGATGACATCATTAAGAAAGGGAAGGAACACTCACATCAATCTGTATAGAATTCCAGAGGAATAGGATTCCATCAATATTTGCACGAAATGGAGTGAGCGATTGCACGAGGCAGAGGATCTAGGCCGTTGCCCAAGACGGGAACACCCAGGACGAGCTGCTGTAAGGCTGCCAGCCTCGCACAAGCAACACCGTGGAGCCACCAGGAGAGCCAAGGAGAGAATGCTCACAACTCTACCTGCCCCGTATCGGGTCTAATAAGAAACTTTCAGCTGTGCAATACAAAAACAATAAATGCGGGCGCCGGGGTGAGGGAAGAGAAGCTCTTTGGCTCTCCCTGTTGGATGAGAGGGGCAATGCCTCGCTCGTGGCAGGTGAGTTCCAGACTCTTTTGGAAAAACAATTTAGAGCTGAAAAAACCCCCCCAGAGTTTCCTCATTGCTCTGAAGAGCTCTGTCCCATCAGGTCTCTCAGTACCGCTGAAAGGGGCATCGCTGGACAAAGGGAACCTCCTCTCACTGTTAAGTCAGTGGCTGAATCCAAAAGTGAGACCAATGACAAAAGGACTTTGCTTCTTCAATAAACATGTAGCTGAGATGCTGAGTAGGTGGAAGAAAGCAGGGACATTAAGAGAGCTGGAGAATGAAAACCTCCACTATTGGGAAGCTCCACTTTCTGTCCCTCAAGAAAGGGGCTGCATTCTGGAAAGCTGCCTTACGTTACGCTGGCTCTGATGCATTACACGGATGCACGATCCTTCAGAAGGGAAGTCACCCATCTCTAGAAGAACTTGGGAAGCTGTAACTTGTATCAGCCGGTGTTGGGATGGGGCTGCACAATGGGTTAGGCAATAGATCCTTGGTTTTCCAGGAGGAGAAATTTCTGTCTAAACCAGAAACAAACAAGACAAGGAAGGGTATATTTACACACAACCCACCCATCCATTTTCACCAAACAGGTTATGTCTCTATATGTTTATATNGGTTTGACCCTGAAAGAGGGGAGATGGAGCTGAGATGTGGGGAAGAACTTGTTTGGTGGGAGGGTGGTGAGAGCCTGGCCCAGGTTGCCCCGAGAAGCTGTGGCTGCCCCATCCCTGGAGGGGTTCAAGGGCAGGTTGGAGGGGGCTTGGAGCAACCTGGGCTGGTGGGAGGTGTCCCTGCCCAGGGCAGGGGGTGGAACTGGGGGGGCTTTAAGGTCCCTTCCCACCCAAACCATTCTGTGATTCTATGATTCTGTGTCTGATCTGGTCATTTTTAACTTTGCCTGAAATTTCAAAGAGACTGAAGAGCTCCAGGATGCACCTGATGAAGGGCACTGGGGTCTGAGAGGGCCATTGATGACTCAAGTGCCCGCTGTTAAGGGTGACCGTTGTCGTTCATTCAGGCAGGGAGTCAGGCACACTTTAGCGCAGTAACAAGATCACTCAGTAAACAAGCTGATAGTAGGGCTCGGACCTAAATACTCCACACACCCGTCGTGTCCGTCCATGACGTGCGGCCGACGACTGTCGGACTACCTTGTACGGCTTTAGTTCTCCGACGTTCACTGGCACTCCCCTACGTCTTGGTTCTTCTTTATCCGACACCTTAACATTGACAAAATGATTTCCGAAACGTATGTAAGTTGTCAATACCATTTTAAGACGAATTACTCCAGTATATTGCAGTTTTTCCTCTTTTTTTGGCATTGCTCCATGTAATACACCTCTTACAAATGACCGACCTCTCTCCCACCCACTTTGTCACCTACGAAATGTGGCTGTAAAGAAGGGGTGGAGAGAGAGCTGGGCTGAAGGGGGATTACAGGGGTCTAAGCTGGTTTAGACCCACTACTCATCAGCCTGCATTAGCTCCATGCTGTGCCGCGTGAAAGAGAAGACGGCGCTTCAGAATAGATGGTGAGGAGGTGGAGGCAGAAGGGAAATACAGATGGGTACAGAACGGCCAACAGCCTGTCAGAGCTGAGAAGAGGGAAGTTGTAAGGAGCGCATGAGGAGCAAAAGACCTTGACCCTTTTTTATGTATCTGGTTTGGATGCATTGGAATTTTCAGACAGGGAATGAAACGATGCAAACAAAAGAAGGTAAGGCAGCTCCATGTGTCCATGCCTCGGTACAGGCAGCTCCAAGAGCCCCACCAATGCCTTGACTACGAGGATAAAACCAGACTAGCAAGCAACGGCACGTCAACAATGAAATACTGGAATGCGTCATGTCCTAGCTGTTAAGTGTCTTGGTATTAGGGAGATTCCAATAAAAAGAAAGGATAAAGTGGCATATATTTATAACTCTATAGAAGCTCTGTCTAGAACATAAACATTCTTACTTTCCCATCAGGCATACAATCACCGGCTCTGGCTGGGGTAGGTGCTGTGGTATAGACACCAGCTAATCAGTCCCCAAAAATCCCAGCTACAGGTGAACAGTTTTGCTTGGGACTGCAGGAGCTCCAGCTTGTCTCATAACTGGAACAGGGAAAGAAGTTTTTAAAAAGAAAACAGGAAGGAAGCGGCTTGTGCCGAGCAAGGAGGGAAGGACTGGCTTGTGTGGCAGCACTCCTCCCAGCCCCCAGAAACGCCGGGCAAGTAACTGGGGCAGAAGAGGGGAGGAGGAAAACAACATTTTCCTGGTCTTTTGTATTTTAGAACCCACTCAATCAGCTTTGCACAACTGCTCTGCAAGGGAACGTACAGGCAGCGGAGAGACCTCATCAGGTAAAGAAATTCTTTCAGTGTTTCACGGCAAGGAAAAAAGTAAACGGATCTTTAATATAGAAGGAGGCAATAGTAACTCATGGTGCTACTACTAGTGATGCATAGTACCATTGAGAGAAGGAAAAGAACACGGTGCACCCAGTCTCCAGAAACAGCTGAGAGAGTGGGAGTTCAGATGGAACCCAAATTCCCTGGCACTACAGCTCGCCCATGCACGATGTTCTCAGCGGTTTGTAGCGCGGCGGAGGGGCCATCTAAGGCTATAGATAGCGGCATCCTGCAAACCCCCACCACGCTACTATCTTACTAGCTCCGCAGAAAATTAGAGAAGGCTAAGTGTAAGTTTAACTACCATCAGTTTTCACTTCCCACAACTGCAAAGCTGCCAAGTCCCTGCCAGATGCCGGAATAAGATTGGTGGATCGTTGGAGGGAGCCTGCACCCATGGAAAGGAGTGGGAGATTTTGCTTTCCCTAGTTTCCATTGCTCTCCCTCCTCCCCGGACAGCAGATGGGGGCGTTCATCAATGATGCATTATTTGTTACAAAGGATCTTCTGATGACTTCTCAATATAAAAATCACCTACTTGTCAGCACACCAGGTTGCCTTGGTGTATTAACTGCTTTTAAGTTTAAAAGACGACTGAGACAACTTATCAGGAAATAAATAATGAAAAAAATATCTTTTCCATTCTGAAAACATTGAATTAAATTCTGCTGTCTTAACTACTGCAAATTTACATTGTACCAAGGTACCAAATTCTGGGTTTTATCAGGATGAAGATTATTAAATCATCAAATTGTCCTACAGCTTCCTTGAATTAAAAGTGTTTAAGAGTTATGGGACACTGTGAACCAGCAAACAGAACGGGGAATGGCTACATTGAACCATCCTGATCGCTAGAAAAGGAAATGTCTATAAAACTCCCAGACTGCAGAGCACTGGACTGTTTGAAGGTCGAGTTGAGGACTCTGAACCTTTACTGTAACAGTAGGAATATGGATGATACACACAAGGCTAAACTATTTGTTTTTAAGCAGGCCTTCCCACTGCTGCCAAGAGCACTTCCTTTTGCTCTTAAACACCCAAAACACTTCTTGTTTTTCTTTTAAATAGATTTTCTGAAGCTCACATTCAATGCTGCTGTAATAGCAAAATCACTAAATAGCCCACAGAACTATCTGTTCGTGACAGAACAAAAAATGGGAAAAAATGGTGAAGGGGGGGGGGGCAAAGCAGAAGAAGATGATATTTTAGGGAAATACAAATATATACATTATCACTTGGACACTTCTTTTAATATGCTGAGTGAATCTGGCATTCAGTAGTAGTACAAAAGGCTAGGTAAAGCATCTTTCAAAGGACAGTGTGAATCACATTACGATGAAGCAAAGAGAGAAAAAACTATGATGAGATCACAAGACAGGCTGGACAAGTCACTTCAGGATCTCCGAGGGCAAGTCCTCCCACTCCCCCCGCCCCTTCACTGGTTTTATGGGTCTGTTCATACAAATATGTCTTAGAAAAATGGCCTGGTCTGAGCATAAACAACATTATACTGTTTTCCACAACGTTTATACATGGCACTTACCCTTTCTGCCCCTGTAGCCCGCAGTCTGGAAATCAATGCTAGCAGGATTCAGGGATTAAGAATCTCAAGATTGAGGCCTTTATTTTTTTCTTGCCTTCTTTCCCTAAAATCTTTGCTCTCTCAAACCATCTTATTGCAAGGAATGACTCCTGCCACGTGGCACTTTGATAAAATCAACCTTCTGCCCACCTCCACTCCTTCTCCTCCCCCTCAGACTCTCTTGGTAGCTGTAAACCATCTCATGCAGCTCTGAGAGGAAATCACTGGCCACGGAGCCTTGGTCCACTCTTTGCCTTCTCCATTCCATTTGCAGTGAGCTTGAAAAGCACAACCTTGAAATCAAGTATCCCAACCATCTGCAATTAACAGCATTTCTGCAACACACACTGTTTCTCAGGTTAAAGCTACCTCTAACACTTTGTACCACAGAACACGTGGTGACCCACGGTACGTACCAGCTGTCCCTTTAGTCAGAGATCACAACGCTAGAAATGGAGTCTGGTCGTGCCTTCCATTTCAGCAACAACTCAATAACAACGTCCTCGTGGATGCAACATCAAAAAGAAAACGGAGAAGGTCTTGCTGAAGGAAAGAGAAAGTTGGCCAGGAGATAAGTCAGCAGGGGAGCCATCCTCAGGCCACAGAGGTGGGGAAGTTCAAGGAATTTTTTTGTAGGAATGAGTCACGAATTCTTCACTAACTGATTCATCTGCAACACAAGAAATTTTAAAGAGGACACATAGAGAACAGTCTGTGTTCTTCCTGGAAGGCTGAAAATTGGAGAAGAAAAATAGACACTTCAGAGGAGAACTAGATTTTCTTAATTAGTGTGCTAATCTTGGGCATGATTAAGAGAATGTTTGTTTAATTTTACCTTCTGAGAACAGACCATAACTCAATACAAAACAGGGGCTGTTTTTAAAGTAACTTTTGCAGACTCTACTGCCTTAAAATGTTCTAGAAAGTAGAGATTCACGTTAATTAGAAACCTGTTCACGTCTCACGCACTACTGCTTGTTCTGTGCTGCTTTTGGAGAAGAGAATTGATTTTGTACTTATTTATTTATTTTACATACCTTATTTAGGTGTAATTGATTCTGTTATTTCAAACCTGTGCAAAATTAAGCGTATAAAGTAACAGGGTGATGGAAGCTAGTATTTTCTAAAAAAGCAGAAGCTTTACCATAATTACCTCTAGGTACACTTTGAAAGCAGATCTCGTATATTTAACCACTGGCAAGCAATAGGAAATTACAGAGATGGTGCTAATTTTTATGTGCTTGTTTCTTTGTTTAACCAAGCCTGTACAGACGAATTCAGCAAAGTCCAGACCACGACCCTACGTGAATTTTCAACTCTTGTCAAACTTACTTACTGAATGGAAACGGATGTAGACCAAAATCAGTAGTTTTGCTGGCAGGCTGTGCCCATGGCAGTAGCTACAGCAGAGTGTAAAAACCCCATCATCAACAACAAAAAGACCTAAACTTCTTCACAGTAGGTAGGAGTAGGAACCTTTGAGAGGTCCAGAAGGCCTGACTCATAGTGGCACAAGCCTCCCAAAACACAGGCACGGACTCAGCCTTCCTAGAGCTGGTGTGGGAGCGCTTGTGGTGGGTTGACCCTGGCTGGAGACCAGGTGCCCCCAAAGCTGCTCTATCGCTCCCCTCCTCAGCTGGGCATGGGGGCAAAATATAACAAAACACTTGTGAGTCAAGATAACAGCAAAGAGAGATCACTCCCCAGTTACTGTCATGGGCAAGACAGACTCGGGGAAATTAGTTTAATTTATTGCCAATCCAATCAGAGCAGGGTAATGAGAAATAAAAACTAAAACTTAAAATACCTTCCCCCACCCCTCCCTTCCTCCTGGGTTCAACTTTGCTCCCAGTTCTCTCTCCCTCTTCCCCCCGCGGCACAGGGGGACAGGGAATGGGGGCTGCAGCCAGTTCATCACACCTTGTCTCTGCCGCTTCTTCCTCCTCAGGGGGAGAACTACTCACACTCTTCTCTTGCTCCAGCCTGGGGTCCCTCCCATGGGAGACAGTTCTCCATGAATTTCTCCAATGTGACTCCTTCCCATGGGCTACAGTTTTTCATGAACTGCCCTGGTGTGGATCCTCCCCCTGGGGTCACAAGTCCTGCCAGCAAACCCCCTCCAGTGTGGGCTGCTCTCTCCATGGGGCCACAGCTCCTGCCAGGAGCCTGTTCCACCAGGGGCTTCACACAGGGTCACAGCCTCCTTCAGCTATCCACCTGCTCTGGTGTGGGGTCCTCCATGGGCTGCAGGTGGATCCCTGTTCCACCGTGGACCTCCATGGGCTACAGGAGGACATATGCTCCACTGTTAACCTCCAAGGGCTGCAGGGGGACAGGCTGCCTCACCACAGTCTTCACCACAGGCTGCAGGGAATCTCCGCTCTGGCACCTGGAGCATCTCCTCCCCTCCTTCTTCACTGACCTTGGTGCCTGCAGAGCTGTTGCTCTCACATATTCTCACTCCTCTCTCTGGCTGCCATTTCACGTGCACGGTTTTTTTAATCCTTCTTAACTATGTTATCCCACCATCGCTGCTGGGCTCGGCCTTGGCCAGCGGTGGGTCTGTCTTGGAGCCAGCTGGTGTTGGCTCCATCGGGCACAGGGAAAGCTTCTGGCAGCTCCTCCCAGAAGCCACCCTTGTAGTGACCCCGCTACCAAAACCTTGCCACCCAAACCCAACACACTGTGGGAACGTGTTGCCCCTTGAAAGGCGGGCAGTGTAAGTCCCTGGTAAGGGACTGCTGCCTAAGTCACAGCCGTGTCACCACGGACAAAAACGTAACCTCGCTTATTAGAATCGATCCTCTTTTAGCCAAAGTAGGCGTTGCTTGAGTCACTGCACAGAGCTTAACTAGCACATCACCGGGGCATCTGCTGAGTCCCCGTGAGCCCAGCTCCTCTGCTACACAAACTGGAGACAGCCTTGCATTTCAGTGACATCGGGAACAGGTCGGTCCCGGGGAAGGTTACACACCCGACACACGGATTGCAGGTGCTTCTTGGGTGCTGCTTTCACTTGGTCCTGGACAAACTCCTTGCCAGTTGCTCTAGGATCTTCTGGTCTGGCAGGCCCTTAAAAAAAAGAAGCGGTATGGTAAAGGGAGGACCTGATGTTTTCTCAGATACAAGCAGTGTGATGTTTATGTAGTAGAAACAATCCTGGGATGCGTCACACACATTCTAATACCTGCCTAAGATACAAAAAAGGAATGTAACCGTTCAAGCAGTCATCGAAATGACGACAGATGGGTTGTAATTCCTGAGCTGCTTCCCACCATTGTAAAAGCTGAAGTCAAACTATTTCAACACCAAGTCTACTCTTTTCCCCTCTTACCTAACTTTATTTACTTACGTGTTCAGGTTTACATTTCGTAGATTCAACAGCTCCCAGAAATAGAGACTTCTTGTTTGAAGGACTACTTAGTGGTCATTAAGTTACTTCTAGCCAAATTCTCAGGTAATTGCCTCAAAGGTTTCCGTAAGGTAAAATATATTTAGCATGCGTAATTGGCAGAGACAACATAAAACCTGCATTGCATCCTTTAAGCAAACGGTTCACATATTACTGGTTTACACAAGACTACATAAACAAGTATGCAAGAATTTGCTGGCAGACCTGTCTGGCTGGGTCATTAAAATAATTTTACTTTCATGCTTCTGCCCTTTCACTGGGAATCAGACTTTTTCTACTATTATTATTTAAAATGACTACTGTTACTCTTGCAGATAAGAACTTGCCCCAGTGTATAGATTAGACATGAATGTCACAGTAACAAGCTTCTTTGAAACAACTCTCACAATATTCTGACCTTTTCTGACCAACATTCTGTGCCTTTTCTAACCCAGTTTACATTTTAAAAGCTCCTTCAAGCTCTTCACCTTATTATGACGTTCAAATAGTAAAACACAGTAAAACAGAGGTGACTGACAACCAAGCATGATATCGGAGAGTAAGCACACAGTAAACACATTTTTAGTGATTCTAAATTAGTTGATGCTTGTATTTCTTCAGAGAACATAGTTTACTTACTAAGAAAACGTTCCTTCCTTGGCTGATTAAGAAAAAAATGGATATCTGATAGTTTTGTCTTCCGCTGGGACAGTACACTTCACAGAAGAGTGAATTTCTACCGAGATTTTCAGCAAAGAAGAGGGCTGTTTCGTTAACTCTGACCTGTCCGGTATCAAACGGAGGTGAATTCCAGCAGTGGGGCCACAGAAGAGTGTGGCCATACGTTCAACAGCCGGGAATACCCGAGTCCTTCTCCAGCCCAGTAGAAATCTGGGCTCGCCTTGGGAGAACAAGGCCGCTTCTGCTTCAGTGAGAGCTTTCCTAAAGCTCCTGCATTTGTATAATCAACAGCTGGAACTAAGGGTCCAGTGTGAAGAAGACTCCAGATATAACCATAGCTACTAGAGAAAGTCACGGTAAATCTGATGTGATTTTAGACCAATTTAGTTAGCAGCACTCTAATCTGCACAAAACATTTATTTCAGCGAGCGTGACAGCAACATTTACAAAAAAAAAAAAAAGAGTGTCTTATGCACGTCTGTAGATTAGTCTAATTAAAATGAATTACCCAACTTAAAGTTTGATTTTAAGTACATTTTTTTTCATGAAGACATGCTCACTTTCTTGGAGCGTTGCCCACATTTATCACACTTGGACATTTTGTTCAGAGCAGACATAACATTTTTGATAATATACAGCACGTAGGCTAAAGCCGCAGCAGTTTGTCATGGGTGGGCTGATCCTCGCCTACTTGAGTTAGACAGGTTTTGGAGGACTTGTGAGAACAGCAGAGAGCTCCTCTCATGATTAATAAGCAGGCAGCATTGTTCGATCTCCCAGGAAACGATGCTGTTTGATTTGGGCACGCTGTGATGAAATGGCAGTTGTACCAGCCCTGTCCTTTGTTCCACTGTCTCCTACCAGAGGTTTAGGAACCACCACCACCAGTTCTGCTGTTCTTACATGATTATCATCACATTCTCTCTCACTGCACCACCCAGACCTTCAAGATAAACAGCAGCCCTGATGCCTTTTTCTCCAAGAGAAAAAGTGCTTGAAATTTATGGTTCGTTGGTGGTAACAGTCTTCGGTTTCTCCTCTCATAGTCATCTTGCCTGGCGTCTGGGGGCAGCAGTCAGGGATCCAGCTCCGAGAACAGCAGGGAACACGGTGTTAAGCAGCCTACCAATATCAGCATTTGGTGGCTTTTATATTCCTCATCCACAGCGAGCCTGGTTTACAGACGGCAGGAAGGAGAAGCAGCAGTCTCTTTCCCAGCGTAACTGGAGTTAGCTCAGCTGGGCACAGAAATGAAGAGTTTTGGTGATGTCCTGGACGTCAAGGCGGGCACACCAGTAGCAAATCTAGGTACTGGGTACACACCTGTCTCAGTCAAGCCATAAAAAGTGAATATACTCTTCTAGGCATTAAAAACAGGGAAACATTCTTCACTTGTGTTTACACCAGACCCATACAGTGCAGTAATCGAACATGAAGACATTCTACATCATACAGTAGGAAATCTGGTATCAGAATGCAGGAATAAAAACAGCACTGCTTTTAGCTTCACCTGCACTTCATCTGCCACCCCATCCTCTCCCTCTGTTAGGGATGCTTCCGTACTGTCAGTAATACAGCTGGGGGTTTATCTCATAAGCCCACCAAAATACTTCTTCAAAAATACTTCAAAATACTGCTTCAAAAAACTTCTTTACCCTTTAAAATGCAAACCTCTCATTTCATTTTAGTTTCATCCACAAGCTAAGAAAAAATATTTTAAAATTCCAGTCTTCATTTTTAAATACAGTAATTGCCTTCAGTGTTTATAACATGCTAATTACTGGTAAGAGACAGAAATGGGATTTCTAAATTTAATCACTGGATTAAATCATTAATCACATCTTTGTTTGATATATTATACAATCCAGAAATAACAATAGCTATTCTCCCTCAGGTTCTATTATTTCAACTAATTACAAAAAAAAAAAAAAAAGTTTTCCCAAACACTGTACTAATGCTCTGTGTGTGCACTTTTCTTTGTTCTCTCTTTATGTTTCTGAAATAGAGATCAAAATAATTCCACAAAGGTGTATATTAAATACGCTCAAAACCACTGGAAAATCAGATGATGGTAAAAAATGTAAAAATTAGTTTAAGAGAATATATATTTTTTAAACCATGCCTTGCCATTTACTCTCCTATAACTCAAGCTTGAATTGTGCTACATTAAAATTACGAGGTATTGGTCAAATTTAAGTCTCTGTAAGGAAGATGTTTCTGGTCTTTTCTCTGCATCAGCATTTACAGAGAACTGGAACTTCGCTGCAAGGTTTGTGGAACTGGCTTTCTTCTCCTTTGAGGTCATCTTTCGTAACAGACATCACAGATCTAAAAAAGGGGGCAGACTCTTCTCTATCCTTCCCATATTTTTCTCTACAAGAGTGGAACACGGTGTTCCCATCTCTTCTCAGTATTTCAGGAAAATAATCCCAATGACTGCAGCAAGCAAATAACGGCCAGCTCAGCTGAGCATCTCACTGGACTTCATCGTGACTTCATTCACTACCTTTATTCACTAACATCATTCTTGAGGGAGCCTGCTCCCTCCCACAGAATCCCAATAAACAACCCTCACTGTAGCTGACAGTCACGCTAAAATGCACTCAACCTTGTGCAAAGCCCAGAAGGGTTCAGTTCTGGAGAGAAGTCGATGCCAACCCCTGGGAAGACATCCCCAGGACTGGCTGCTGCAGGATAATTCATAGAATTATGAAATTCCCTGGGTTGGAAGGGACCTTTGAGATCATCGAGTCCAACCATCAACCGAACACTGACAAAAACCATCACTAAACCCTATCCGTAAGCACCATGTCTGCCCAGCTTTTAAATACCTCCTGGGATGGTGACTCAAACTCTGAAATGTTGCATTCACGACGTGGCACTGTACCTCTGCCACACATGTAATTAGTGTAATTAACTCACCTCCAGTGACCACTGCTCCCTCCTCATCTCCCCTGGACTAGAAGCATTCTGATTTAACAGCGAGTTTCCTTTTCTCTCATTCAGGAAGTCTACAAGCAAAGGAGAATATATATAGTGGGTTTCCCTTTTCATACCACTCATAGGAGCCCTGCAGGTACACAGAGCAGACCTGGCCCCCTTCCAGATGGCTTTTCTTGTGTTCCTCTCCTTCAAAACACAATAAGCTCTAGTGCCTTCCATTAAACACTGGAGAAGTAAATCTTTGCCCACTGGTAAAAAGCAAGATTATTATTTGACTGTTTCAAGACTCATCAGTTCTCATTCTCTGGTTCCCATGGAAACTATCCCCAGTGAAGTTTGAGAGGGGTGATGTGCGCTGCAGAAATGCCGATAATAATGGAGAGAATTAAGTTTCTGCAGGGGAAAATCTTAAGTCATTTTCAAATTTTGTCCAGGCCTTGGACGGCAAATCATCTGCTAGTTTCATTTTTGCCAAATGAAAAAGCAGAAATGAGTATTTGGCCATGCTGATTTTTAGTTCACGCAATTTTTAGGGAGAAGGGGTACTTGAATAAGGAAGTGTATTTTCTCTGAACAGGGACCAATGTAAACAGCATAATATAAAAAGTAGACCAGTAGGCTGAAATTAGTCCAGTAATTATCAATGCTTTCTGAGAGATTTTATATCTGAATTTACGGATAAAATTCTGCCAGCAGAGGTACAGCTACAATCTCCCTTGAAACAGCAAGACTGGTTCACCGAGCCTGTGCTATAAATCAATCTGAGGGAGGAAGAAGTAATACATTATAGCTGGATCTGACCCAGCAGCCGCAACAGAAAAATACCCAGGTCAGGGTAGACAGTTAAAAAACCGAGAGGCAAAAAAGTCCTCACTTAAATACAAAATTTTGCAAAATGTATGAGTGCTTTCAAATTCTGATCTTTGATGAATGAAAAGCAGTAGGTTCAATAATGACAGTACTTCATAAAAAAATCCTATGCTTAAATTAAATCTAATTATCTTCAGTAGAAAGAAGTTATGAAGATTTAAAACAAGCTGGATGATTGAAAGAAGGGGTTATAATGATGAGCAATATTACAGAGACGTGATTATCAGGTAAAGTATTACAGAAATTATGATCAGTAACTATTTTTTTTTATATATATATTTTTTTTTTTACAGATTTGGAAATAGACTAGGCAAAGAGACAGGAAAAGGAGCAAGAGCACTGACAGGGGGCCCTACTCAGTTAAGGCTACATTCAAAAGAGAACTTAAACACCTACATAATTGTACAGCAATTCCAAACCCATAAGCCAGGCAGCTGTATGTGCCTGCTCCAAAGGGTACCTCCCACTTAAACCTGAAAGTTTTCTAAAAATTGTGCTTCTGTGCAAGCAGAAAATGAAGCCTCTTGGCAGCTGTGACACTTCTCTAATCTAAGTGAAGACTCAAAAACCCCAGGTGTTGCCCCGGCCCCCGAGGAGTCCAATACCTGTCCTCAGAACGTACCCAGCCTGCAGCAGGAGCCCAGGGCACTCCACAAAATGAAGAGGTGAACGTTTTCTTGTAAAACGCAGCCAGAGAGGAAACAATTTTTGCAAGTGTTAATTTTCACACAGCATCGTGCTGGTTAGAGCACTCACGGGAAAAAACAGGAGACACCTGGGTTAAAAGTCTCTTCAGCAAAAGGAGGTTCCTCTCCTGCCTCAAAAGCGTGTGTAAGTACCAGGCTGGAGGGTAGAAGAGCAGGGAAGGGACCAGAAGGCATGAAGGAGAGTATGTTCACCCCTGAGTAGTGAGGGCTGTTACCTGAATGACAGAAATACAGATTGCACCCCTTTGATTAGTTTTGGAGTCGCCTTTA
Source organism: Calidris pygmaea (assembly GCA_003697955.1). Taxonomy (NCBI): domain Eukaryota; kingdom Metazoa; phylum Chordata; class Aves; order Charadriiformes; family Scolopacidae; genus Calidris; species Calidris pygmaea. The sequence continues at coordinate 598,299 of QJSC01017305.1, forward strand.
AAATGCATAAACCAGCCTGGAAGCTGAGTCCAGAAGTGCCCCCAGCCTGCTCCCACAGCCTCGGCAGCCCCGCTCCCACCCCAGCTCCAGCCGCTCGGCCGGGTGCTCCCCCAGGACCCAGGAGATGTGACTTTCACGTGCCCAAGTGAGCAGCAAGCCCTCAGCAACCTCTCATCTGATTCACATATAAGGCATGCAGGGAAGAGAGAAACCACCACGGGCTTGGTGGTTTTTTGTGGGTTTGTTTGTTGTTGTTTTTTTTCCAATAAAAGACACAGGAGGATAAAAGCATGGCCCAGCGCTCAGAGAACGTGCGCTGGCAGAAGAGGCTGTGTGCCAAGGGAAGGAGGTGCCCACAGGGAGCTGCAGGAGGAGGCAGGGTTTCAGAAACATCCCCCTTCTCCTTAACTGGCACAGAGCGGCTTCCTGCTGAGAGCACCCACTCTTTCAGATCACCCTTCCCCACACGCTGCATCCATCACCCCAAATCTTTACCAGAGGTAATTAGAGTTCCAAACACCTCACCGTTATGCACAGGAGCCCATTTTCCGTTCCTCCGCTCCGTTTCCTCTAGCCTTCAGCCCCTACAGACCACTGTCTTCCATTTGTTAAAAGCAGGTAGAAAATAAGCTTTCTGTTCCACAGGGGTGGCAAGGACATTGAGATGCTCACACACTGCAGAAATGAGGGTCATAGCACACGATAAACCTCATCCAGAGAAGATCCCTGTCTGAAATCTTACCTGGGTGGGCAACAAACCTAACGGAGAACAGAATAACATGAAGTGATACCAAAAGATTAGAATATCGAGCTGGTTAAAAAAGACTGACCAACCCACATTGCAGGAGGGAAATATCCCCACAGGCTACGCCAAAATCACAATCTTTCTGCACCAAAGCAAAAAGCAGCAAAGCCGCCCTCAAAATTCTCTCCTGGTTCTGCTGCCTACAGGAAGGGAAGACGGTAATAGCCTGGGCCAGGTCCCCAGCAGTGCAGCACAAGCGAGGAAGGGGAAATCAGAAGGAACTGGCACAACCCAAACAAGAGATAAATTTTTATTCCGGGATTGGGGAGGGGAAGAAGTAGATGAACAACTGCAGAAGTGAAAAGCTTTGGCATAAAGCAGAGAGGGGCTGAGACTGTGACCCTGCTGCTGGGGCTGCCTGGAGAAAGACGTTTCTGCTTCATGAAAGCTGAGATTTCAAAACCTGGCTTCAAGCCAAACCAAGATGAAATTTTCCACCCTAATGGTTTCCAAATATGACTTCTGGAAAATAAGCAAGACGCTTGATTTTTCATCAAGTAATGATCCTGTAATACAAAAGCAGCATTTGTTATAGAAACACAGAATTTAGACTTAAGCATCAGAATATTTTATTTTTATCAAAGGAACTTCAGTAAAATCTACATGACTTGATAAAACCTTCGAAAACAACTGCCATCTTTCATCAAACGGTCTGTGCAGTTTCTGTCCTTACCTACTCACAAGTAACATCCACGATGAAAACAAAACCACACAAAAAGCAGGAACTGGACACAAAGATCAAATCAGAAGGTAAGTACTAACCAAGAAAAAAGATGGATTTTTGAAGACACGAGAATGAATGTGGTACAAAGAGGCTACGTACCTCAGCAGGGCTCCACTGAAAGAGTGCACCTATCCAGAGTGAGACAGGATTTCAAAATGGTAATGACTGCCATTGAAAATACACTGATAGGGACAAGACTAATGGACTGTGTGTCTAAAGCCTTAATAATTCAGTAAGACAAGAGCAAATACACTACACTTCATCCAATTAAATAATTCCTTTCCCGTGCTTTTGCTGAACTGTCTCTGTCACTGTGCCACAGGAGCATCATTTCAGCACAGATTGATAGCGGAGCCTCACTCCTGGAGATAAGTCACAGACTGAAACCCAGAGATAGTAGATCCTCCCCTTCCTTCAGGCAGAGAAATACATTTGGGAAGGTGCCCGTTTTTTAACTGACTCACATAAATTCTGCTTCATATGTAGAAAAATACGGAAAATAGGATAGATGGATAAAAATAAGCTCAGTCTGGGAGAACCCAGAATTTTCTAGCAGTCACCACTGCAAACTGTGAAGAGCTGCAGAGCCATTCCGCAGAGGCCCCGGTTTGGAAGCCTAAGGTTGCCATCTTTTGGAATTGCCTGTGAAGTGTGTGGCTCCCACGCAGCGCCGTTTCACGAGGCCAGGGAACAGCAGCAGCTTAGGGAAGGAAATTTTGGATAAGACAAACTGCATGTAATGCTAAAAAGTCTTTAACTCAAAGTGTTTTTATCAGTAGTAGCATCTGACTTCAGAAGAAATTTCCATGCTTTTCCTGTCATCGGTACTTACATCACCTAAGGAAGTTCAGTAATGGCTCTACAGGTCAGTGTGGAGGACCCCAAATCAGCCTGTGCCTCACGTGGAAGTGCCACATCCCTGCTTTTTGAAGGGAGCATATGGAAAGGCTTCCCATTTAAACCTCCACCTTGTCCCCATGCTCCTCGTCATCCTGGAGGCAGGCTGGCCCAGTGCTTCCTCAGGGACTTCCCCATCTCCCTCCTGGTATAGCTAGAGTTCCTAGATACTATGGTAAAAGCAAACAGTAATAAAACTGATCTGCTGGTGTAAGTTTAAGAAAGTACATTATCTATCACATTTATTTAGATACATGTTCAAGAAGGTTTCCATCACGGAAGGCATTAATTTCACTTCGTTTTAGCCAGTTAACTGCCAGAGGCCTCACGGAAAGACAGATAAGTGTGAGCAGCAAGGCATTCATCTCACTTCTCTCAAGGGATCTCCCTCAACCTCGTACGATCCGCCTCTCTCTCTTCATTTATTAGAAATGGAGCATAGAGATATAAAATTTAACCAGCTGAGATTATGCAAAAAGACAAACTTTTGACTAGACATGAATCTACATCCTCATCAGTAAGAATCTGGCTTCGAAAATTTATATTTAGATGGCCTGGACAAAATCCCATCTTTTCTTTTTCCCCAAAGAATGGCAGGGAGAAATAGAAGATCTTTTAAAACACATCATTCATGCGATTCAGTTACAAGATTCTGCTTTGCTACTTGCAGCCTTTCTTCACAGAAGCCGAGAGGAGATTCCTGCGTGCAGCTACTTCTTGTGCACTCACCCTGCTTTGTGAGGAAACAACCCTTTTTGTCATCACAGACTGTAAAGCAGCTACAAAACACAAAAAGCCACTCAGCTGAGCTGTTTGAGTTCCAGCTACACATGCTTAAGATCCGGCTTAGGCATTCCTAAAAGACACTGCAATGCTTTGTAACTTGGACAGTATTGGTGACACCAAAACCTCAAAATTCTGCTGAGGAAACCGGCAGTACTACTAGAGCAAGCCCAATAGTTCTGATCATTAAGTGCTCCTGTAAATGGCATTCACTATTCTAACGTTTATGTTTGAGTGAGGAAAGGGCCTTTTAGAAGTGATAATGGATGACTGTCAAGATATAGAAAATACTCCGCTCCAACAGTCTGTTATTAAGCACTTACACAGTCATGCAGTTAATGCCCTGCCTTTTCAATAGAACTTAAGTTACCCAATGACAGTGAGAAAAACGGGGTTTTTTCCCCAACAAGCTGAGCAGGGCTGTGCAGCGCCCTACACAATTTGCAGCTACTATTGAGAAAAAGAGATTGAGAGAGAGAGAACTTTTTGTTTCTTTGTTGTGAAACTCAGTCATGCGGAAAGAGAACAAGTGTTTACTATTCTTTCAGAAAAAAGAAGCATCTGTGATGATTGCCAAGAAGGACTCGCTTGCTCACTTAATGATGTGCAAAATCTTGGTCAAGGCTGGAAATATTTTAAGTTACACTTGAGTTTCAGTAGGAGCAGTGCAAAACCCCCTTTGTGGACATACAGCAGCCATCTCCAGGGCGACTCAAAGGAGACAGAATTCATTTTGGAGCTTGCTATGCTTTGGAAGTTTATAATAATGTAACTGCCCCATTGACAAAGAATAGACCTCTTCATTATTTTCTGAATGGGTGCAAGAGGGGGAAAGGGGCAGGCAGGATTGAGGTTCAGTTTCAGCACCTTTAATTCATATCTAAGTATGATGCTTACTCACTAAATAGTCTTAGTGATTCTAACATTTAAGTAGTTACAAAAGAGTATAATTGCTCATAAATAAATGTAGAGGGGAAAAGTCCTACAAACAGGCTTTCAAACATCAATATAAATTCAAGATCTAGTGGCATCTTAAAATGAAAGGACAGCTTTGCTGGCAGCACACTGCTCAAGATTATTTTAAAGAATCTCACTTTGGTACAAAGTTTACGTTGTTGCTCTTGATACAAACTCAAAGCCAAAGCTTTGTTTAAAGACAGAGTTCAAGTTACAGACATTAAAAAGCAGGTGGTGATAAAAGTCTTTCATCTCTGGCAAAAATACTAAATATTCTTATGAAAACTAGCTAGTTGAACTCGAAGTAGGCAGTTGAAGTAAAACCAAACATAACTTCCTTAGTTTTGTTTCTTTAGTAATTATAAAAGACTATGAATGCCTTTTAGAGAGAGAATCCACTGTATTCTGTGAGTGTTCCCATCACAGTTTTTAAAGCTTTCAGACAAATCTCAGCCACGCTGTGGCAGTCACACCACCACCACTTGAAGTCAGGTGTTACTATTGCTGAGTACTAATTTGAACACGTGAGCTCTCACTGCAAGGTAGGGCCTGTCTTGCCACGCTTATGCCCATTTGCTATACCTTCTGCTTGCTCAAAAACTATGCTCTTGGCCTATACAAGCCAAACGCTTTTATTAGATGATTATTAAAGGTTACTTGTACCGAGCTTCAAAGTGCAAATAAGAGAGAAAGGCACAGAAATGCCAATTAAGAGCCATCATTTGCTATGTCACACCTCCTGAAATATCAGGATCCTCAGTCTGACAATTCCAATGGGAATCATTCAGCTCTGTTCAACTCCACTTACCACCTGACTATGTTTATAATCTCACAGCGGTCGTCCTCATTCAAAAGCACTTTTCTGTGCTTTTACAGCTCCAACATCCTCCTGTTTGTCAGAACAACACATCTATCATTTTGTAGTCATTCTTCTCTCCCACCACTCTGAGTATTTTGCCAAGTCCTATTGATTCCTCCTTTGCATTATGTCCTTGGAAAATAAGCAAGTCCTTTCTCTCACTCCCTGTGGTTGGAACCTTTGAGCTCTGATGGTCTTTCTTCCGGAGTTCCTGAGCTACCGCTGCCTCCTCTGCTGCTTTTTCCAATTCCTACTTGGTACTCTCACAGTTGCTATAAACCCTTTCCACAAAAGCACTCCCTCTTTCAAACCATGAATCACCTCAACAGCTTCCTCTATCCTAGCAAGCAAATATTTCCAGTTTTGCTTATCCTATTCTTTCTGATATTTCCGATTTTTGTTTTGATGCTATATTCAATTGTATTGGCACTTCCAACCTGACTTCGTTCCGGCACAGGTAATGCAGGTAATAAAACTTCCACCAGCTCCTTTCCAAAACATACCACTACCATACATAGCATTTTTCTACATACGTCCTCCTAGGAATATTTTTTTCCCCAAGAAAAGTTGAGTTTGAGTATTCCTGAAACAAACAACAAAAACTTCTGCACACAGCTTTCTACACAGCCTGTGCGACAGGCTCACATTAGAACTTCACAGGGAATTAAATACTGTAATTTCTCGCTTAATGCAGCTGATCTGCTGCATAAAGGTCCTCCTACACAGCACGCTCTCTCACGCAGAGATTTTGTCTTTGTTCTGACACTTTACTGAGAACATACATGTCTTTAGTTTGTATAATACAGGACATTTATTCCTTGTAAAAGCAAAATAACTCCCTGCCTTTCCCTTCCTTCCAAAAATACAAACTATCCTCCCTCTCTCCCCCTCAAAAAAAAAAAAGCTAATCAACAAACCTCTAATTAAACTAAAGGACTTGAATCATTAGCTTGCCTGGTGGCAATAATTTTACAACTCAGGGGATGGTACATGCTTAAAATGGAATGTTACTTTTACAAGGAAAACATTCAAATTTGTTCTTCAGATAATTTGAAGTGGTCTTGCCTTTATAAAGTTGTGTATTCACAATAAAATATAAATTTATCTTCTTGTATTCTAACCAAGCTTGTAGTTTCAAATGAAGCTACTTGTGCCTTAATGAAAAAACACACCAAAAATCTTCTGCCAATGACACTGCCCCGGAACTCCCAGAATTGGGAAGGCTGGCAACAATGCATTAACTTTAAAAACCAAGGAGGGCAGGGGCGTTCCCCTGCACTATGGCAACATAAATAATAAAAAAAAGTTCAGTGTACAAAGTCACTTCTTTCTAAGTGGATTGGAGTTTGAAATACTTCAGTTTTACTCTCTGTCTGGGCCCTTTGAACGCAGTGCAACTTCATACAAGTCAGCCCATTGCACACCTCTCTGCTCCACCTTCACACGCTGCCTGTGGGCTCTTCTCCAGAGGTTTTAACAGACATGGTTATTACAAGAACAGGTAGCAAAATTCTGGGCTTTGCAGAAATGACTGATCCACGAGGTCTCTGCTCTCTTTACACTTATTTTTCAGATTCCATTTACTAACTTGTAAAACACTGCTGAAAGAATCAGTTTTGCAATCACTGCTTTCCTTGAGTTCCAGAATATTCCACTGGTTGTGTAGAGCTCGTTATTTTATTCACAAAGTTATTATCTGTCTGCTGGTTAAAACCTTTTAGCCTAAAGATAAACAGGAGTGTCACCTTCAGTACAGTAAAGAAACACGTTTGCCTTGGGATGTACGAGGTGCCTGAGACTTTTCTTCACTTAGTTCACTCCTTTAGGCCTAAATAACTAGAGCGACGTGAGTGTTCACAAGAATATACAGGAAGGGAACGTATCACAGGGAGGATGAAAAATACAAATGAGTTGGGCTAACCCTCAAAACCTGGGCAGTAACCCCTCCCACCATCATTCTGGGCATACAGCTCCCTCCCCTGGCAACCACACTACATTATCTTAACAGAGTGCCCCTACCCAAAAAACAGTTGTCCTCAGCATAGTTACCCATAATTAAGAATTGGAATATTATTTTGAACCTTTCTGTACTAACATTTTGTGCATACATTAAGGTTGTGTTTTAAATGTTTGAAGAGAAGCAACTGAGAGATTTAAAGGCAAATGTTCTAATCAGATGGGAGAAGAAGATAAGCATGTGCTAAACAAAGATTTAAAACAAATTTTCAAAATAATTCAGAGTTGCTGTGGGAAATGGAGGTCTTACGCTACAGTTAAAACATGCAAAATATTCAGAATGTCAGCAAAACAACCTATAACATTAAACCAAGAAGCTTTGTATCTATGGTCTGTTTGGCACACAATTTGTTCTGCAGGAGAAAATGGCACAGATCAAGACTTTCATTGTGCAGAACACTTCAGAACAACGAAGCTCAACCTCATGCAAAATCCAGATTCCCTAACAATGCAAAAACTATGGAAATGACAGATCACGACCACAATTTGACTAAAAAATCTCTAATAATGCTCTGCTTAAATTCAGTCTCTTCCAAATTACTTCAGATCTAAAGACAGCTAGGGTCTGTTGGAAAAGAATATGAAAATGCTTAAAAGAATTCTTATAAAAACCTGAGAAATCCATTATAGATCTTATTTGGAACTACTACGTGACAATAGGACTGTCAGGTACTAATGATGTTTAGTGATCTGATTTATTAGCCTGATGTTGTAAGAATTTACAACACTCAGCTTTTTGCATTAAAAAATCAGTGGGATGCCAGGAAGCTGCAGCTTATTTCCATGTGAGAACTATAGGAGCAAACTTAGAAGAGTCAGAAAATATCTTCCTTCTCCTGTTGCAGAAGAAGCTGAAAAGATTAATTTTGAGTCCTACAGTCCTGATTATTGAACTCTGTGACATGCTCTTTATTTTTTTAGTCTTTCTTTACTGCTACTCTTAAACAGCACCATTCCACCTGGCTCTCTCTACATAAGGTAATACCTCACACAAACACACTGGAGAGCACATGATACTTATACAAAAGAAAATATACAAGTATTTCACTGTTCTGCCAAGCAAAGCTTGTTCTGGAACAGAAAGAAAACTTGCTCTTTGTTCTGTGAAAACCTTGGCCCTTCTTCCTAGCATCACTTTCAAATTTCATGCCTTCAGGCTGAAAACACTCCATTTTTCATCAAACCATTTTCTTAAATCTGCACATTACACTCACATCTGTCACAAGCTTTTGCTCTGCTCCTTTGAGGTGTTTCTGCAACTCCCACACTCTTGGCAAGAACTGACTCCAGGTACGAATGCAACACCCTCCTTTATTCATCATCTGGGATGTACGATTAACTTACTTTTTTCAAAGTTGTTGCCTTAAGCTCTGGGTGTTGACTACCCCCCTGTGAGGAACTACACCTTCTTCAGTGTTGGTCCATGTTTCCATCTCTTTGGGCTGAGAATTCACGAGGCGGGATCTGTGCCTTGCGTAACCTGGCCAAAATGGTACTGACATCCAAAGTTTGGTTCCTGCTAAGTGTGTTCCATCCCCCAGTTTATCCACAGGCTCCACCTTGACATGGAAACTTCTGCAAAGCACCACTGATTTATTGTACCAAGCTACACAGGATTTAAGTTCAGGGACATACACAGTCTTGCCCCATGTATGACAATGCATGTGGAACTTCTAAATAGAATGTGCAACATTCAGTCTGGGTGAGTTAAGTTGCATTTGATACAAACCCTGGTCTCAACCCTTTTCCGCAAATTTTGTAATAAATTATTCAGTCGAGGGAGATGGAATGGACATTAATGCACAGGAAAAAATAATTAAAAATCTCATTGACAGAGGTAAAGATTTACTCACCTAGCTTGCATTTGCCAATGTGTGCTCATCTAGCCCACTGTTTTCTCTAATAATTCCTTTAGAGCTACTTCTGTGCATCCAGGGAGTGTATCATCACATAGATGCATTTCAGGGCCTATGCTTTCCTAAAAAGAACAAAAAAAGAGAAGTTAATTCAAAGTATAAATATTCTCTTGTTTCCACCAGCAGGACCTCTGAAATACAGAGGACCTTACTTAGTTGCATCACCCACAGAAGGTGTATAGCTTTGGGCAGCCCCAGGTTAGCAGAATTTAGAAGTTCTCATTTTTCAGCCATTAACTCTGATAATTGTATTTCACAGATGCTTTTGAACAGACACCCACTCTTACCTTCCCAGGTGGGGGAGGTTTGCTTTGATGTGGATTACAAAAAAAAAAAAAGGGCTGAAACAAGGAATTTTTGTAGATAACTTAAGAACTGATGAACAATGAAGACACAAGAATTCAGAATTTTTACCTAATTTAGTCATCAGACTAACTTCTCTATGCAGAATTTACAAGAAATTAAGACAAATTAAAACCTAGAGATTTAGGAATGGCAGAGCTCACAGAAAGATGAGGAAAATGTTAATTTAGTGATACTCGGACTAAGCCTACTAATCTGAATACTGCAGATATTTTAAGAGATTCAGATAATGGCTCTGCTACTATTTTTTCACCCATGATAAATCAGTAGATGTACAGTATTTATTCTCTGCGCCATCCTACAAGATGCAGCCTTTCCCAATACAGAGCAAGGAGAGAAAAATCAAACTTACCACTGTCTATTTTTCTGTTTTTCTAGAATATCAGTTAAAAACACAGACAAATACTAATTCTTTGAACCAACTGTTCCCTAAAAGCTTTGACCGCAGGAAAAATTGTGTGAGGGAAATCACAGTCAATACTTTTTTTCCTTTAAACTAAAGTAGGAGCCATCAGTGAGCAGTATGGTGTGTGAAATGGAAGTCTCTCAGAAAAGCAAAGCACACCTCGATATTGTCTGGCTTGCTGCTGCCCAACAGTGCCCTACGGAGCGAGAGAGGGGCGAAGAGGGGCCACTTGTACACATAAAGAGCGTGGAAATTCTCCTGAAATGTTGTCAGGAACCAGTATTTGAGGTGCAGAAGCGCGTGTTTGAAAAGCCCCAAGAATTACTCAGAGGTGTGAAACTAGAACCTCTCTAGTGAGGTCAAAGTCACCGACACCGAGGGCTACTGGCTGTACAAGTGCTGGCTGAGCACGGCGAAGCTGCTTTGGGCTGCTTTAACTCACACTGCACTTCTACTTTCTTCCAAACTCTTTTTTTTTTCATTTGTTCTTGTTTACCACTTCCATATTTGGACATATATAGCCTTCTTGCTCTGAACATGTGGTATTTTCCGAAATAAATACATGCCAAATTCTAGAGAAAACTACTAGAGTATGTAATTCAATCTTTTGAGCTTCTCTTAACCATTTAAAATTCCAGGAAAAGATAAAATATGTGGGCTAAATCAGCTAAAAACACAGCTCATGAAAATTGATTTCTGTTCCACTCTGTAAGTCAATTTGGAATAATGTGCTTTTTTTCAATAATCATCTGTTGGGTGCATTTCACATAATATTACAATTCTTCAAAACCTAAGTTTTGAAGTAATTTTTTGTTGCGTATAGTGTCCTGTAGTTCCACTGCAAACAAAACATGTAAACATTGCATAAAAACTAGTAGTACACTGCAGTCACAAATTACCACATTAATGTGCCAAAAGGCTTCCAGTAAACATTAGGAAGACAGAAGTGAAAAGAAATAAGAATTCTTGGAATGTGATGAAAGGTGGGTGGTGTTATGAACTCAGGACTTGCAAACTGGAACACGAATTGTAGTTGTTCTTTTATATCTTACATAATAAATTGCTATACGAGCTGCTAACCTTACTAAGAGCTATATATGGATACACAAATATTTTCCCCACAAGAGGCAAATGGATCAGCCTGTGTTCCTTCTGCATGAAGCTAGCGACAGAAGGTGTCAAGAACAAAAGAAATCTTTGGACCATGGCTGTAGAATGCACAGGGAAAAAGTCATCGTCACTAGTGCATCCCTAAAAAATGAGGGGTTTATACTCCAGAATTATTTTTTTTTTAGCTAAAAACTCCTGTGGTGTTAGAGGACAGCTCTTCCACTTGGCAAAGCAAATGCACTATCCATGGAATACTGAACAATTTCTGTAAAAATGTCTCATCGCTGCATCCCTTTCCATTAATTTCTGTTACAGGCTGTTAAATTACAGTAAAGGAGAAAGAAATACTGCAGCTGTATGGCTTTGTACACTCCCGTAAGGGAATGAACCAAAAATCACATAGCACTTCAGAGTGGCAGAAGGTCTACTCAAAATTATAACGTGCTGTGGAACAGAGAGTACTTCCAGGCAGAGGTAAATGAAGGAGTGTGATTTCTGCTCTTCAATACCTATACAGTCAAATTAAAAATGTAAATATATTCTGAAATAAATACTTTCTTTCAGTAGAAAGTGAATAAAGGATCCTTTATCTGGGATAATAAGCTGGCTGACTAAACCAGAGTATTTTGCACCTTAATGTCGGGCAGAAGTTATATACCGAAGGAACTCTTACTGTGTAAAGCTCCCCTTCATGAGATGGATTCATGGTAAAGCCAGACAGGGTAAAGCCTTCTACAGTTGTCTTTCTTCCCCCTGCTTATAAAGAGTTCAATACGGTCACTAAAATTTGAGTAAGCCGGGTTACATGTCTTCCTTCCAAACCTCAAAAGCACAAAATTATTATTTTTTGCAAAGGCATTTGGCTCTCAAGGGCTGATGAAGGGCTGATGAAATTTCATAAGGAATCAAAATTCTGTATGCAGAACAGGGGAGGGAAGGTCATTTTCATGGATAATGGAAGACTTACTGCAATTTGCAAATATCAAACATGACAATGTCTTCCTCCAGAGGGAGAAAATACAAGTGGAAACAGATCTACTTGTTGAGCTGGGCCTTTAGTTGTGGAAGGCAAAAAGGTATCTTCAATGGCATTCTATGCGATTCCAAGCAAGTATTTCACAGAAACTCTCCATCCAAGCCTTGTCCCTATTTAAATGTATTTCTATACCAGTCTATATAGCAAAACATTAAGTATTTGTCAAAAAATCTACCCTCTCATGCATAACTCCTCTAAGATACTGCAAGTTTAAACAATGAGATTATCAATCAGACCTACCAAATAATACATAAAAGCAGACATGGCTTTGGATGTGGTTCTGTATGTAGCTCTACTACAGGGACTACTCGTATATATACCATATAGAAAGCTGACAGAGTGTAGCTTCCCGAAATAAAAAGCTGTATTTACATAGCGCTGTGTCTTAAGTGGTTATGCATAACATATACACACACCTACCCACAAAATACATCCCCACTGCCAAGAACTGTATGTGACAATGTTCTTCCTTCCTTCACAGGGGAGGGGGTTTGCTTCCACAGCAGAGCAAATACTGTCGCAGCTTTCCGGCTACGCCACAGACGTGAAATGGCAGTCGAAAATCAGTAATTACTCCCGCCAGCACGATGAAGGCAGTGTGACCTGAGGACGCGCGGGATGATCAGGCCGGATTTAGGAAATCAGGTGCAACCTTTAATGGAGACCACAAAGGTGCAAAGAGGGGAGCCTGGGGCTGGGACCCCTGACCACCCACCCCCTCCTCACTCCTCCGCCGCTTTGGATTTACGTGTAGAACAGGGATACAGACTTAAAAGGGGGCAAGATGTTCAGAACACTGAGGATGCAAGGGGTTTAGCCGAACGTCCTCCAAGCGCACACCACAGCTGGGGGCACCGGGCAAACCTGAGGCGTCCTGCCTTCACGGGTGGGCCGAGGCCCCTCGGGAGAAGGAACGGGGCCGCCAGAGGCAAGCAGCCAGGTGCCGCAACCGCCGCCTCCCCTTCCCCTCCCGGCCCCCCCGGCAGCGGCTCCCTTCACCGCGACCTCCTCCCCGCCACGTCTGCCCGAGGGGTAGAGCGGCCGGGCCCTGCCCGCCTCTTCCCTCAGACAGCGACGAACCCCAGCGGGGCAGGGCGGGCACGGGGCCCGAGGGGCCCACAAACCGCCTGCAGGGGGAAAACGGGTCCTCTGGACTCCGCTCCCCCCCCCGACCCGCCTCCCCTAACATGGCGGCCGCGGGGCGGCGGGCGGCTCCTCCCGGCATGCCCCGCGGGGCCGCCGCGCTGCCTGGCGACCGCCGCCGGGGCGGGGCGGGGCGGGGCGGGGCGGGGAGGGGAGGATGCCGCGGCCGCCGCGGGGCGAGGCGGTGGCGGGGCACGGCGCGGAGGATGCGGCGGCGGTGGTGGCGGCAGCAGCCGGCGGAGGAGCGGGCAGCGATGTGGTGCTGCGCGGCGGGGCCCTGGCCGCACGGCGGGGGAGCCCTCACCACCCTCCTGCTGACAGGTCGGTCGCGGCGGCGTTTCACCGCGGCTGCGGGCTTCGCCTGCGATCCCCCCCCCCCCATCCCGCACCGCCCTTCCTTGTGCCCCCCTTTCGTTCCGTTTCGTTCCCTCTCGGTGCGGGGTCTGAGCTGCCGCGGCATCCCCTCCGCTGCCCGGCGCGGCGGAGGACACCCCGATGGCGGCTCGCCCGCCCCTCGCCGCCGCCTGCGGGGAAGGACCCCCGTCCTCGGGGGGAGCGCGGAGGGGCTGTGGCGGAGGCGGCCGAGGCGGGGAGCGAGGCCTCGCGGTGCGGGAGCGGGTTTGCCGGCAGGGCCCGGGAGCCGAGGCCTGGCTGAGGGCCGCGGGATGGCGGGGGCGGCTCCGCTCCCCGGGACAGGGCCGGGCCGGGCCGGGGGGTGGGCGGCCGCTGCTCCCCTCCCTGGGCCTGACGGGGCTGTGCCTGTGCCCCCGGGGCAGGGCTGTTGTGAGCACGGGGGGGGGGGTCTCTCGTACCCCCATCCCACCCCACCCCCGGAAAATTATTTCCCAGTTTGATCGGTTAATCCAGCTGTGTCAGAATGAAGACTTTAGGGTTGCACGAAAGGCGTTGGTCCCGCTCCCTAACGCCTGTTCGCAGGAGGTGTCAGGCAGCACGGCGGGTTTCGCACCCACAAGGTCCTTCCCGGTGAAATACTTCAAAGGGGCAACGCTTAAGAGCAGCCCCGCCACGGGAGCGCCTTTGAGAGGCCGTTGCTGCCCCAGGAGCAAGTGAACAGCAAGAAGTCTATTTCTTCAGGTTATTTTGTGGTCTCTGGGGTCGGTGGCGTGTCATCTGAAATCTACCAGTCTGCTCAATTTCTTCTTGAACAGTATTTAGGTACATTTCTAGTACTTCTTTAAGTATATGGCCACACTTGTCATGGAATGCTGACAGCAGAAGTGACACCGGGCATTGAATACATAAAAGATGCAGGCAGCACAGAAGTGTTAAGTTGCTCTGCGTGAGGATAACACTTTGCATTTGTCACATGTAAGACACTGCTTTCTCCATATGTGGAAATACATCTTCCTGCCTTCTCTGCCTCCCTCTCCCAAGGCCAGATGTGGGATAGTGACCAAGAAAAAAACTAGGACAGTTAGGATAAGCTTTCAGAATCGACTAAGATAGTAAGTTTAACTGAAATGAGCTTCTAAAAGCTGAGTTTTGAGCTTGATCCACAGGTCCCTTCCACCCTACATGGTAAGGGAAGAAGTCTTAAGGCTTTCTTTTTAAAGGCTTAGGCTTTTTGCACGTCTTAAAGATGTATGAACATATACTTAAAGGCATTTCGGAGGAGGCTGGCTGCTGTCAGAAGTCCAGGTTGTCCCCCTCCCACTCCTCCCTAGCTTCCCTGTGGCAAAACATTATCTCAAAATCTAGGCATTTGAAAAGATTTAAGAGTTTAAAGGGTGTAAGAGTGATTTCAGAAGTCCAACGTGTGCTCCTACAGGGCTAATATGGCACTCAAAGTGAAGGTACTGCCTCTCAAACACTAGCTGATCATCATTTTCTCCACTGCTAGAAGAAGTGGGATGTTGTGAGAAGTGACATTTAGGGTTAAGCACGTCTAATACAAACTATTAGTTGTTCTTTGACTCTAGCTTCATCGCAACAGATTTGATAGAAGTTTACTAGATTAAACTAGTAAAGGTGTTTGGCAGAGCAATAAATTGGTGCGCACTCTGCTTCTGCAGAGAAAGTGGTTATCAAAATGTTTGAATGACTGTGGCCATTTTATGGTTGTTGCCCACACGTAAAGAATTAGTTGTTGGTGTCTGTGTAACATTCTTGATCTGAAATCATTTTACTGCCCAGGAGGGGCATGGGATCAGTTACACTGGTGTGTGCTGGGTGGCCAAGAATGTTCTGGGAATCCTGCCTTTCAGCAGGGCTGCGAATATATCCTACTTTAACACAACTGTGAAAATCACAGGCTGGGGTGTGTGCTCAGGAGGCTGAGCTATGTCCCTGTGCTCATCCCGCTGTTCCCCACCAGCAACACTCAGCTTCTCAGCCATGCCACACAGAGGCAGGCAGAACTTTTCACGGATGATCTGCTCTGCCAGTGTTGTCAAACAAATACTACAGCAGTCCTGCTGTTTTTTTCTTTTGTGGGTGTCACCGTTAGGGCAAAGAAACAGTTTTTCTTCGTACAAGGCTCTCAGTCTCTGCCTGTGAAGATGATGCCCATCAAGTCTTTGTACTAATCTAGCCCAGATCAATAAATGCTATCTATTGTCAGTAAGTACTTGCTTGAATAAGTAATTATGGAAGGGAAAAGCCAGGCATTCCATTAGTATGCTTTTCATTACACAGGCACGTTATTTATAGATGGTGTAGTTTACATGGAGACGTCTTAGAGGCCCTAAAGTCAGACAATAAGAACTCAGCTTTACAGCAGGAATTCGTCTCCTAGATGTAACTTCTAGTATGTGAAGAGAGGCTTAGTTTTGCTCCTTAATGTTTTTTTAGATTTTGTTAGAAGTTTCTTAAAGTACTTTAGAAGTTATGGTTGCCAAAGTAAAACCCTTTCTTCTTAGTCCGTTTGCGAACAATCTTTAGAAGAAAGAAGGGATTTCAAACCTAGACAAGAATATCTATTTTGATGCTGCCTGTGGGCTCTTCTTGAGTAGATATCCATAAATTCAGGCACAATGTCTACTGGGCCACCTTTTGGCAGAGCTCTAGAGAAAAGGAGGGCGTTGGTAGTTTTGATGACTTCCTTAGGAATTTGAAAGAAACAGAAGGGCCAAGAAACTAGAGGATGCGTATTAGTTTACCTCCTCAGCAGCTGAACTGCTGTTTGAGCAAGTAGTCGCAAGAAGTAGTAGAACCAAGAAGTGCTCTAACCTGAGAAGAGTTTTTACATTATTATTTTGCTGAAGTGTTCCCAATGCATAACAGGCTGCTACAGATCCAGAGCTGAAGGTCTGGGTTTCAGCATTCACTCCATAGAAATGGAGGGGGCATCCTGGAATAGCAGCTTTGGAGGGTGACCTGGCCATACCCCTTAGTTCCACCATGGCCTTGGCGCTGACTGCAGGAACAAGTGATGCTTTCCTCGCCTTCATGGAAAAGCTCATCTAAATGAGTTCCCTTGCCAGGCCTGCAGTAGGAGCGGGGACGGTGGTGGGTAAATGTTACTATTAATAACACATGAAGTTTTTGTTCTCCCAGTACTTAATTTGCAGCATTCCCCAGAATGTAAATGCCGAAGTTTCACAGGGAGACTGACAAAACGCCTTATTCCCTTGTGTTCTCCTGGTGTTACAAGCCCTGGTGGGTGCTGCAGCAGCTGTGGCAGCGTGTGTCACAAACTGGAGAGCCTGACAGTATTAACAGTTTTTTTCCGTGTGAGTACAAGGCTGATCAAATTATTCTAAACAATCTCTTTGATAAAATGCATAGTTTGAGTCCCTGCATTTTCTGTAGCGTAAGGCCTCTCTTGTCATCCTTTAATCATATTCACAGATCTTCCCCGAGCTTTCTTCACGTTGTCACTGTGCTTCCTGGAGGCTCTGTGTAGGTACCAGGCACAGCGTTTGAACAGCGATGGCAGCTGTGTCAGGTGCCAAAATACAGTCTCCTCGTTCCTCCTTGATGTTGCTGGTTGCGTATCAGCCGTAACCAGTCTTCTGCCGAGAGCGTCTCTTCAACCACTTATTACCTCATGTATGTCCCCATTTTTTATCGAAGTTCAGCATCCCTGAGGTGCGTGGTGTGTGTATGCCAGGCCGCCTTTCTGCCTGGGTCTGCATTCGTATTTGATTCTGTTGAAGTGCCCGGCACTGATCACCTTTTTACCAGACAGTGCAGGCTGTTCTGTGTTAGTAGCATGTCATCTCCAGTATTTGTCAATCTGCTAGCCTTCGGTTTTACCTGCAGATTTTATCAGTATACATCATACATCCAGGTCATTTTTATATATATGTGTGTGTGTATATATATGCACACAATATATGTACATTATATATATAAGTCAAATTGCATCAGGCCAATGCCAGAACCTTGTGAGGCCGATCAGAAATCTCATACAACAAATTAACTGCCCAGTAGTCCTATTCCCTTGCTTGTGGTGAAGGCTGTTCAGTGCGCAGTGCACTCCTGGATTGTTTCATTTCACACCTGTCCTTTGACATCAAATACATTTTAATGTGTGTTTATATTAAAACATCAGACTGTAAACTCCAGGACCTGCAAACAGGCACACTGGGTGCTTTTCCAGTTCCCCTGTGAAATGCAGCGTAGGATGGAGAGGTGACAGGGAACCTCCTTAATGCCCACGGCTAAACCGAGCACTCAAATCAAAGGCACTTACTGATCATTTATATTAAAAAATACATCTTGGAACCTGCCTTTATTTTTTTTTTTCTTTTAATTCCATTTAAGTATGCTAGAATGATTTTGTATCTGGTTTCTCAGTCAAAGTGCTAGGTGATATGCTGTATATCTACAGGTAACATGTCATTATTGATGTCTTTATCAGAAAAAACTTGTGGGCTCATCAAAAGTGTCTGAAAAGATGCATTAAATCCTTGTTGATTGTGATATGTACAATAATCTTCTCCATTTAATAATTCAGTAATCAAATCTTGTACTAATCGTTTCGCTTGGTGTAGTTTTTAGCTGACAAGCCTGTGATTGCCCAGCGTATCCTGTTGAAATACTGGAACAACTTCATTTTACCTTTTTGGAATTTCTTGAGTACTTGAAGAATTGTAGAAAATGTACAGTAAAGGTCATATGCAGGACTGGGTTGGATCATCCCTCGAATGAGATTACAATAAGACTTGCAATGTGTGCAGGTCAGTGCAGCGGGCAGAAAGTTGTCTGTCTTGCAAGACAGATGTAAACCAGTGGATGTGAATAATATCTTTTTCATGGAATCATAGAACGGTTTGGGTTGGAAGGGACCTTAAAGATCAGATCCTTTGTTTGTATTGAAAATCTAAAGAAGCCTAACAAATTCATAATTTAGAAATGGTATCGTGTTGGTATGGTAATTTGAATGCGTAATTTTTTATTACACTTCATCCTCAATTCAGTTTTAGGTGTTTTGTGTAAATGATCATTAATAAGTGGTTCGCTCAGACGCACAGATGGAGTCCTTTTGTATCTTGAGTACTGCTTAAGACAGATCTGTTGGGCCTCCTGAGTTGGGTTTGGCGAATGCAGCACCAGTAAGGGGATGGCTGACTGGTGTAACCGGCAGCAGAAGTTTCCAGGGATGTTTAAGCTTCCAGAGTAAATAATATTTGCGTACCTTGAATATTTGCCAGTAAGTGTCTGTCTGTCCCTGCAGACTGGTGTATCTCAACACAGGTGCTGCTACTTGTTTGTTTCTGACACAGCTGTTTGTACAAGGCAGTTGAGATGCTAATCCAGCAGCACCTGGTCACTGGGCTTTGACGGGAGCTTTCACTCGCAAACTATTTCAAAGGAAAGACTATTTATTATGGCCACTTTCCCTTTCCCACCGTCTGACTGTGGTTCCTTCCCTCGACCCTCTCAGTTGGCACGTGAGGATACAAACAGCTGATTGTCAGTTACCGGTGACAGGAGAAAGGGAAGAAAAGATCAGAAAGTGGGAGGTGATGGGGGAGTGTTCCCAGGCGGTTCCCCGCTGGGGAAGGGGAGTCTTCCAGCCAGCTCCACGGCTGCTCGTCAGCTCCTCTGATCATTTACTCCTCACCGCCTTTAAACCTTCCTGCACCTCCAGCTGTGCTGATCCCGCTGTTTCCAAACTGTGTTCTGGCTGTGTGGGATGAAGACAACCATTTTTACTGGTTCTTTTTCCAAAATTGCTGATTGGTTATGCCGGCAAGGCAAGGCCATCAGGTCCATGCGGGTTCATATAAGCAGAGCATCTTCATATAAGCAAGGCTGTGCTCTTGGTTGTATTACCTTCCCTACTTTGCCCAAAATGTACTATGCCAGCGAAAGTAACTTTAGATATGTCTTTCCCTGTATATGAGGTTTTGCCAGTGCAAATATATTTATCAGAGAATGCTCTTCATCTTTATTATCAGTGTAATTCTGTCTGCAGAAGTTTAAGCATTTAGTGTAAATTTAGCTTATTTGGAAAATAAGTCGAAAAGGTGACTGTCAGATTAGTATATGTTGACATACCAGGTTCTTAACCTGAGGTACCTAAACTCTGACTAAAGCCAAAACCAGATCTCGAAAGCATCTGATCCCTTCTGGTTACTTGGGTTGTGGGAGTCTGTTGATATGACTAATTTTTTTTTTTTTTTGCATTTGTTTTATTCTGAAAAGCTTTTTTGTTAAGCTCTGCTGATGGCAATAATGGAACAGTTAACTGGACGACTAAGCGAGCCCACAGTTATATTATCAGCAGAATAAAGGCTGTTGAGAAGAATGGTGAGTTTAGGTTGTAAGTTTAAGTCCTATGTTGGTTCAGTCAAATCTGCTTTTAATATTACTCTTGCTTTTTCAGTCATGTCCTTGTTTTAGGAATTAGGTGCTATTTTAAGGTAAGTGATTTGGAAAATTTTACGTTTCTTCAATCTTTTAAATGTTCACAGACTTGTATGTCTTTGGGTCTTCCCCAACTTTTCCTGTTCCTGTAGCTTTGCTTGGAATAACGGCTGTGTGTGTACCTAATGTCGCACAGGTTCTTACCACGGCTGGTTGCTTGGGGGTACTGCTGCAGTTTGCTTAATACAATAACTCGTCTGTAACATTGAAAAAAAAAACCTTTTCGCGTACGTCTGCAAAAGGACTATTTTACTGTCATTTATGCAGGTACACATAGAATATTTTAGCTAGCGTACACTAGCTTAGAAAGGGCCTGGCACTGATTGCCCATCCAGGCTGGCCATCTGGATCAGCCCCTAAATCACATTATTTCTGGGATTGTGATTCATCTGCTAAAAATCCATGGGGAGAGAACCCACTGAAATTCCCAAGAAAAAAATTCTAGGTAGATTTTTTTTTTTTTTTTTCCTGAAGATCATCGGCGTACAGGCTTCAACCAGCATGGTAAGTCTTCTGAAATTTCTGGAGACGGGGTGATCCGTACCTGGTAATGGGCAGATACAATCTTAGAATTCCTGGCTCTGCCCATGTTCAACACCCTCAAGAAGAACAACTGGCACAGTTTCTTTATATGTTTAAAAAGAGCAAGGTGTGTTTTCCAACCTTCAGTTCCCAGTTAATCTACTTCTTTCCCAGTCTCCAGAGCTTCTAACCTTTCTGCACAGATCTATCTTGGGATCTGCAGGAAGTCCTCCAGGGGAACAAGAAAGGAGAAAACGGTGCTGTCGAGGTAGCTGATATTGTCTGTTTTTCTAGCAGGGATCTGTCGTGTTCCTACCTAGTGCAGAGTTCAGATTTCCCATGGTTAGTTTTACAGAAGCCTTTCACAGTCCCTGAGATTTTTATCGACCCCAGGGAATTTGCCCAGGCCCTTCACATCTGGCAGGCTGCTCTATTACACTAGTAGCTAGAAGTTGGTAAGTACGTTCAGTGTCATCCCTGTATCACCTAAGATGATGACACATTCATCTCCAGTCTCAGGCAGGTTTATGAAAATAATTCTGGGTTTTAAGGGCTTCTGAAGAAAATAACATTACTGGTTTGGTTATTGAAAAGCAGTGATGCTACAGTGGGGTGAAGAACTCATTATTTTCCTTCTGATTTTGAAGGAACTTCACTGAGGAACAAGAGGAGGGCTTCTCTGGTAAGGAGGGTGAGAACTTTCAGATTCTTAATCTCCGTAATTGTGTCATTACAATGTGTTTGTTGTTATAAGATAAAATAGGTTTGTGGATTTTTTTTTTCCTTCTGAGAGGAGAGGCATTTTTAGACTTCCACCAAGATGACAGTTTTCTATCTGCGTGAGATCCTGCCTCGTGTGTTCCCCAGCACCAGAACTTCTCATTACTGGGAATGGGCAGGCATTTAGCAGTGGCAATAGATTTCCTCTAACAGACAAAATAAATATGTTATGTGGGGGTTTTTTTTCAGTAACCGCTCATTCTATTCTGTCTTTCTAAACCTATTGCTTATGGAGGAAATATACATTACTTTTTCACTGTTTTTCCTGTTTGAAATGGATTTTCATCGTGGAGTCAAAGCATCAGAAACAGAAAAATGGATTTTGTTTCTAGATACTTGATACATTTTCAGCCAGCCACCGTATTTTTGTCAGCTTTTCTGCTCTATTAATGTTACAAATTACTTTTTCTGCTTTTCTTGAAAATATCTTAAAGGAAATTGACGAGTTTCCTCGCTCTATTTACATCTCATTCACAGAAGTGAGTGCAAAAGTATTTTGGGTCATCAATTTACAACTATTAATTAAACAAATCAAATAGCTATGTTACTGTACTTAAATCTACATAATTAAAATTACAGTAACTGTTTTATTAATCACATGAAATTGTAATAAACTATTTAAATTTCAGGATTCATTTTAATTTTTTATTTAAGGTAAAAGTATTAGAAGGGTACTCTGTTCGGTGCTGTGTTAAAAGCGGTTTCCAAAGGTGGGGAAAGAGACTGCTGTGGGATTTGATCAATAATACATCCAGAGCTTGAGACTATTAATTCTGCACTATCAGACTGGAGGAGAGGGAAGTAACTAAACGTAGACTAAATCTGCCTCTCCTCCTGGCGGGCTCTGCAGCCAGTGGGGATCTAGTCAGTGCAGTCGGGAGTCTGGGACATGATTCATCTCGTTTCACAGCAGAAATCAAATTAATCAACCCCTAGAAACGCCTGTTTCTTCTCCACTGACTATAAAAGGAGCCTGACTAGCTCGGTGGTGGATGTTGTTTCTGTAGACATCTAAAATTAGGTGAGAGAGATTCCACACTGAGGACGTGGTGGGAGAGCTGGAATGGCTGTGATTATTGCCTCATTAGCAGTGGCTTTTTAAGTGGATCTCCAGTAAGAAGGTTGGTGTAGTGATAAGGCTGGAGAAATTATACCAGGATTAGGAAATGACACCAGCTGGATCCACATTTCGAATGTATCTTCCTTGCTGATGCAAGCGTTGAAGTGAGCCCGTTTATCTTCTAGGAGGCGTCCGTTTGTTCCCGTGGGTGTGTTAGGAGGGCTCTGAAGGCTCTTCTGGAGTCGCTCTTCCCCCTTTGGCAAGCACGGCAGGTAGCGGTGTGTCCCCATACCTGGGGCTTATCTCCATTTACCACCTGTGTAATCCTCACCGCGTTGACAAAAATTGTCAGCAGTGATTCAGGGCGTTGACTTAAATTGAATCATAAT
>QJSC01017305.1:621399-637856 GCA_003697955.1 Calidris pygmaea
AATGTGGAACAGTATACAACCTACAGCGTGTCCTGTTAAGACACCATGAGAAACATCTATTAGATGAGTATTCTCCGTCTGTACTTTAAACTTGTCGATAAAGTGGTTTCTTATCCATTTAATGCATCACAATGATTTTTGTATTCTAATTCATCACAATGTGTATATAGTACTATGTCAAATACGTTATACATAAATAAGGTTTGCTTTTATCAATTAAATTGTAATTACATAAAAAATAGCGTATTGCTTTTTACATATGCTGCTGGTTCTGAATTAAGTTTCCTTTAGGTTTTTAATTCTGAGTCCTGTAAAATACGGCTTCATTTTTTTGTTTGGAATCAGTGACACCTGACTGGGCTGTAATTGCCCATGTCCCTCTGTTTTATCCTTCAATACAAGCACATCTTCAGTAATAAGCTCTGTAGGCAGGTTTTTAGCTGTACGTTACCTGAACTTGCTGGTCTGAGAAAGTCTAACGTTGAGCACTCACAGAAACCCCGAGCTGAACTGAGTTCCTTAGTCCTTTTCTGCACGAGAACTGGAAAATCGGCCACTTCCATTCAGTGGGGAATCGGTGCCATTGGTTGGTAAGGTTCCTCTGTAGTTCTCATGTTCCTTATTTTTATGTAAAATAGCATGAAAACAGGATTGTATGGTTCATTTAACCTATTCTTATTTATGTACTATTACAAATAAACCAGTTATAAAATTACAGTAGCCTCCCTTGTTTGTTTTTTTGTTGTTGTTGCAGTAAAAGCAAAGGGCTGGTGCAAGCCCTGAAATCCTGAGGCAGCGGCTCATTTGTGGCAGCGTGGGACGGGAGAGGGGGTTTGCTCTGTGTCCTCTTCCTAAAGCTCTGCAACCTTTTAAAAAAAAAAAAAACCCGTATTAACAGTATCTAATATTCCTTGTTTTCCTTCCCCTGGATTGCCCACGCTGCTGTTGCAGTGCATGCTGTGTTCCCTAGGGCATGTCTCACTTTGGCTGTTTTCTGTCTCTTTTCTTCCCTTCTGCCTTTCAGTGTACACCATTCTGTCTAAGGTGCACTCTGACCGGAACGTCTACCCTTCTGCCGGAGTTCTCTTTGTTCATGTTTTGGAGAGAGAGTACTTTAAGGGGGAATTCCCTCCTTACCCAAAGCCTGGTATGGGTTGCTAAGATCTTCAATATTATATAAAAATGCAGGAAAAAAAATGTTTAAAAAAAATTCAAGTTTATTAAGCGTACCTTACAGTTTAGCATGTAACATGTAAAGGACAGGTTTTAATTTCTATTGAAATATCTTCAAATGAAATAAAATAAGTGGTCCTACAAGTTTAAAATGCTCTGTTTTGTGATCATCAGTTGTGAAAAGATGCATATAATTGTGTATTGGGGAAAATACTTAATAATTTGGGAAGGCATAATAACACATTATATATCTGGGATTAGGAAATATAACTCTTCTTCACTTTTCACATTAAATATGAAATTGTGGAAGTGGAATGTCTGTTAAAAATGCCGTTTATCTGATCACTGTTTCAGATGTAGTATGGATGAGGCTATAGGAAGGAGTGCTTTGAAAACGTATCGTAAACTTGACACAAAATAGAAGATTAAATCAAATATGAGACTACGTAATGATCTTTTCTTTCATTTAAAACAAAGGCTCCTTTGGATTCAGCCTCCTTCTGTACTTAGGAACAGTTTCATGTTAGTAAGTGGTTTGTTTATAGAGAAAGAGCTGTGATTTCCTCAGTGTGGTGTTTTGACGTACCCCCAAGGCAAGCCTAGAGCATTGATCGCTGGCAGGTTAGAATGTGTATGAGCAATCTGGGGAGGGAGGAGGAAAAGAAACATTCAGCCCCATGTTCTTACTAACATAGAGAAGGAATAATAAATATAGAAATATATCCTATTTATATAAATATAACTATCCTATTTTCCTATAAAAATAGGAAAAAACTATAATAAATGTGCAGTGCACACATAATCCAAATCTGTTTTGCTAATAAGCTTTTGAATTTATTTGGAAGTATGGTTTTCAAAACTCAAAAAAATAACCTTCTGTTGGCATTGGTTAAATCTTGTCAGGAATAAACCCGAATGTTTTAAAAATTCCATCTCCTAGTCAATGAGTGCAAACACAGGGAGTTAGCCAGGGCTCTGAGAAGCACAAGCACATTCATCTCTGCCCTTGGTTGTGCTTTTCAGATATTAATTTCATAGTACTTGCTGGTACTGAGCAGGAGTTCACCTATTCCTGATGTGGGGAAGGTTAGCATTTTTTGTTCTTGTTTTCTTTATGGAAATGTTTAGAAGATGTAACTGGAATACTGAATAAGATTGTCTAATAGAAACATCAAAATCAGCGTATAGTATTTTCTTGCAAGTATTCTAATGCAATTTTTTTTACCTAGGTGAAATAAGTAATGATCCCATCACGTTTAATACCAACCTGATGGGTTACCCTGACAGACCCGGGTGGCTGCGCTACATACAAAGGACACCCTACAGCGATGGGGTGCTCTATGGCTCCCCAACGGTGGACAACGTGGGCAAACCAACTGTCATCGAGGTACTGTCTTTGAAAGGCTCTTGGGTACCATTGAATCCCTCTTTGGAGAATAAGCCAAATTCTGGGAGATTCCATATTGTACTTTTAAGGTATAAGTAGTAAACAGCAACAACCATTTAAGCTTAATATTCCTTGATGAAATACCTTTGGATTCTTGCCCTTCATCTTTCTGAGAGGCATTTAATTTCAGTAAATTAGGAATATATTAGAGTTGTATTCAAAATACAGCGTAAAAAACCTTTTGTAAACAAGCGTACTTGAAGAATATCTGAATTCTGAACTTTGTAACGTTCCACCCTAAATATGAGCCAGACTTTTCCCCACTGGAAAATACAGCGTTCAGTCAATAAACAAGCTTTGGGTTTGTTTTTTTAAATTAAATTATTTTTCATCAAATATTTTCTGGTTCATTATTCATATTTATTGATAGATTTAATTTTAATTAGCACTTGCATGTATTTAATTCTAGCCTTCTAAGCGTAACAATGACAAAACCCACTAATTTATTTTTGACAATTAGCTATCCAAATGTTTAAAAGCACCAATTATTCCTTGAGCAGCAATTGAAAGGAGAAAGGCCTGTGTTTTCCCCCAGGCGTGTCATAGACAGCAGACTCAATCAGACACTCTGCTTCACAGTGTTAAGGAAAATCTGCTCGTTTACTTGCTCCAGGCATTTTGCTGCTTCAGCAGTATATTTGTCTTAAACCCTCCATGAGTTTCTTTTTTTTCTAACTTGTATTTGATACAGTTGTTCTTCCTTAAGAATGACAACGCTAACCATTAAGTAATACTGTGGACAATTTCACCCGTGCGTAATTCGATATACGTGATTGGGTTTTGATTTCAGCAGGACTAATGACATCTGCACAATTCATCGTGTGCAGAAGTACTTGTCGATGGTTTGTGTTGCATAGTTTGAGTATGACTGTAATATATCCATAATTTCTGCACAGCTGCTCCCGTCCCCGCCGGCAGCTCTCAGGGCTGGAGTGCAGGCTGCCCCGTTCTGGATGGAGCTTGGGCAGCCAGAGACTTAGTTTCTCTAAGTATTAATGCTTAAAGTGCTCTTGAAACAACCCTTTGAAAAATTAACAGAAATGAGGGTTTGACAAATCTTAGGAATTTATTTTCTATTAATTGTATAATGAAATTGTTACATAAGATGTAACAGCGTCAGGTAAGCTTTTCCCTCTACGCTTAAATGAACCTGCAGAAGATACTCCAGAGCATTTCTGTTGTCATTTAAATCCCTTAAAAGAGGTGCAACATCTATGACTTTGTTTAATGATCAGTGTCACGGTGCTTTGGAGCTCTGCTGAAAAGCAGCAGAGTTCTGTCACTATCGCTGCTCCCCTGGCTCTCCTTCAGTGCTGAAATGAACGAATTAAAGATTAAAATGAGGAAGAAATTTAGTCTTTTGCAATTTGTTTCATGAAAGATTTATCACCTTTCAGGAGAAAAAAAAAAAGTCGAGAAAATACTACTTAATTATACTGCTATCCAGCCTCGTTCTGTATTTGTTGTGAATGAATACGTCATCACAGTACAGCTTTGGAGTACAGTCACCACTGACACATTCACATACACCCTTGGATATATGTGAATATGCATATATCCTTTATATTCACATAGATCTCTTGGATACTCGTATTTTGCTTTAGACTGGTCAAGAAAATTCCAGTATCCTTAGTTGAAGGTAGTGCCGCATGAAATAAACGGATCATACCTTTCAAATTTTAAATTTACATTTCAAAATAAAGAGGCAAAGCATTTAAAAGGGCGATAAGAATTTCTAAATTATCAACTTAATTTTCATTGATGTTTCATTTACCTGATTTTCATATTTACATTGTTGTTTTGCAATCACATCTTTTATTTTTCCCCCAGATCACTGCATACAACAGGCGTACCTTTGAGACAGCAAGACATAATTTGATCATTAATATAATGTCAGCAGAAGGTACGTACAGAAAATAGCCTCTTGTGTTTTGAACTGAGTAAGCAAAGCCATCTCATGGGCTCCTGTTCTTTTAAGTTTAAAAAATCAATGTAAAAAGTTGTCTGGTGTTCAAGCCAAATGTGAGGACACAAAGGGGAAGTAAGGGAGTTTTCTCTCTTTTGATTCAATTTGTTATTTTTATCTAAATTTTTTATAATTACAGTTTTTTCTCTGTCTTTTCAAATGAACCTTGCATGAAGGATTTTATTCTCTGCATCTTCGTTACGCAGAGAACGATCCTGCTGGCAGATTGAGAAAACAACAGATTATTGCACATATGGACATTGCAATTAAAAAAAGTAGAATAGTTTGTATCCTTAAAATTAGTTCTCTTCATCATGTTTACATATTTATAGTCATATTTATATATTTATATTGCAGGTTGGGATCCATTGTCACTGCAGATCAGTTTTGATCCCCAAAATTAGCATGAGGGTAATTTTATCTGTTTAATGAAGCTTTACCAACAGAGACTCTTCTTCAGTCCGCTCTGTCCTCTCCCAGTTGCTTTATAAATAGCCAGTGGTTTTCAGCTTAAATAACAGCTAATAGTACTAATTATTTAATTAAACGTAATCACATTAGGTTGAAAAATGAACTGGTTCAAATATGAGATTTTTGGAAAGGTGCGTCAATCTTACAGCGGTGCTACGTTAATAGTGACTGCAAATTCTCTGGGAGGGAGCCTTTGTTTAAGGCAAAACTCTTCCTTTTTTACCACAACCAGATTTTCCTCTACCGTATCAAGCGGAGTTCTTCGTAAGGAATATGAACGTAGAGGAGATGTTAGCAAGTGAGGTTCTCGGTGACTTCCTGGGAGCGGTGAAAAACGTGTGGCAGCCGGAACGCCTGAACGCCATCAACATAACCTCAGCCCTCGACAGGGGAGGGAGAGTCCCCCTCCCTATCAACGACATGAAGGAGGGGTAAGCTCGGCTTTGCTTTACGCTTTGCTTTTTCTTACTTAAAAGCTTAATATTTTTTCAGGTTTTCTAGAAACTTTGCAGTTGCTGTTTTCTATTTTGGAAATCCAGATTGGTATCAGACACAAAAAGTTTTCCTGATGTTCGGAGCCCCCGTTATACTGTGGGCTTATCAGGGTACACACCATTTCAGGAGGTGACAGTTCCTATAGATGGATTTTATAATCCAAGGAATACTGATGAATTCCATTAATTATGAAACAACTGGTCGTAAGTATGCTGATTTTGTAATCGCAGTCTTACTTCTGAGCAGCCATTTGACATTGTTGAGTATTCAGTAGTTCCCAGTTCACAACGTCATGGTCCTGTGGGGATGTCCTGACGTCTGGCACTCGTCTCCCTGCAGGGTCTATGTCATGGTCGGGGCAGACGTTCCCTTCTCTTCCTGCCTGCGGGAGGTGGAAAACCCGCAAAATCAGCTGCGGTGCAGTCAAGAAATGGAGCCCCTAATAACCTGCGATAAAAAGTTCCGGACACAATTCCACATTGACTGGTGTAAGATCTCCCTGGTGAGTTCATTACTGCATGAAAATGGCGTTTGTGGAAGCACAATAGTGCATGCCAGCCGTGGTTTAGTGCCAGCCCGGCCAGACAGCTCTGCCAAATTCCACTTTTCCATGACCGAGGGACGTTGTTTTCCGTCTGGCAGGCGCTCTTAAGGTTGGGACAGGACCGAAGGGAGGCCGGAGCTGTGCTTCCCTCCGCCTCGTCCCAGCTTGCTTTTCCCAAGCCAAGGCAAGGGGCAGGGAGTCCCCCGGGATCCAGGGGCTGGGAGGGGGGTGGGCTCCGTTGCCCACAGCCACAGCAGAGAGCAGCGAGTGAGAATACAGCCACGGCATCCTCTTCCTCCCGCTTCTTACGGGGTGGTGGTGGGGGTTAGCACCTAAATCAGAGAGTAGACTTAAGCTTGTGGGTCCCAAATACTGGAAGGAGGGGCAACTTCCACCTCTTCCCTCTTAAGGCTGCTTTCCCACGCTGTGCATGGGCCTCTCTCAGCCACAGCAGGAGCTTCACTCTTCTTTGTGCCTCTGCTTCAGGCTTGAGATTCAGCCGAGCAGCCAGGTAGAATCCATAATTCAGTATATTAAAATACACTGCAGAAGTTAATGAGTCAAGAATACATAAATTAACTTCTGTCAAACTGCACTTTACGTTAACTGATGTTATATTATAGATATTACAATATATATATATGCGCATCTGTATTGCATTTGAAGCTTAACATAATACTATTTCTAGACTTCCATGAAACCTCTTCATCCATTACTTAAGTTTTAATATGGTATTTTATGACTTAAAAGTGTAAATTATAAAGAAATTACCATCAATTGCAAGATTTCTCAATGAACAGTCAGGCAAAAGGTCAAGCATGTAGCCAAATATAATTTATTTTCATTAATGATCTGGAGAGCTTGCTTTTCTGAGCACTGGATGCGGAGCTTGGTAGGAAGGAAAAAATGCAGAAGTACCTCCACTCTTCATCTCTACCACCTTCACACGGGAGAGGGCAGTAGTGCTGCTGAGGAAGACCAGTAGGAAATGCATTAATTCTGCCAAAAGACATCAGTGGCAGATAATTAATGTTTACAGCATTTTTACTCAAATACTGTTTGTGTGAGAGATACCTAAAATTAATCTTTAAAACGCATAGTATCTCTGGTAGGCACGAAATAAAGTAGGAATGTGATAAAAAGTGATATTTCTTACTGAATTGATGAGAAGCTTTCAATGAAATGCAAAGTTTTATTGGTTTAAAAAAGTGGTAGGGTGAAATTGGGCAGAATTTGTCAAATGTGTGACATGGATTGTTTTATGTGTAATGGCTGGGTGAACACTGCCTGGTTTTACACTCTGTTCATTTGATAAATAATTGTCTCTTTTTTTTTTTTTTTTTTTTTTTTTTTCCTGGCCACCAGGTTGACAACACAAAGCAAGTTTCCACCTTTCAGGAAGTGATTCGTGGCGAGGGGATATTACCCGACGGTGGGGAGTACAAGCCCCCTTCCGATACCCTGAAAAGCAGAGACTATTACTCGGATTTCCTAATTACCCTGGCAGTGCCCTCGGCAATAGCACTGGTGCTTTTTCTAATCCTTGCCTATATCATGTGCTGCCGACGGGAAGGAGTGTGAGTACTTTAACACAATAATCACTAATTGTAGATATTTTTTTTTTAAGATTATAACGCACAGAAGACTGTTTGTTAGCAGAATTCCATTCAGTTCATTAAAAACATTTAAAACAGGCCAGAAGAACACTGGAGCGTGTCTCATCTAAGCACATGCAGTAATTTCCGAGGGAGTTGAAACAGGGCCTTTAACTGCTCTAGTTGAAAGGGTTAAAAATCTCAGCATACCCACAAAACTCCACAGATCTCCACATGTGCACAACTCTCCAAAATGCCCCAAACAAATAAAATACTAATAAAGGATCGTCGATTCAGGAAAACATTAAGTAATTTCTAAAATGCTAACTTAGAAAATAACTCTGGTTGAGGATATGAACTGAATTTAGACGTATCATAAAAGAAAAGCACATAAAAGGAAAGCAGCAAGTAACGCAGTTTCTGCCATTTCTTACACAAACTACAGTTCCATTTTGTCACGGAATTTATTTTAGCCAGAAGCTTGTTCTTTAACTTGCCTTTTCATCTCTGTGTGTGTGTCTGTGTGTGCCATCAGTATCACACCTCTCTTCCTGCCTCCATCCAGGCCTCGCCACAAACCCAGCTCCAAATGCTGCCAAGCTGCGGTTAGCAGTGACCTTGGCAGCATTTCCACACCATGGACTATCCTCACCATCAGATAGATTTAATGTTCCAACTATCAATGCTATTATTTAATTCATAAATTTTGTTTTGTTTTTAGGGAAAAGAGAAACATGCAAACACCAGAGTAAGTGTCTTCTTTCCTGTTATTTTTCTTTTACCATCTAATTTTCATTCTCAGTAGCTTGTCATGCTTCATACATGTGTGTCATAATCTTCTCTCATTCTCTCTAATCCATGGTTTAATTCATAAATGTGAAAGCTGCTTTTAAATCAGAGTCTTGGCAAGGATAGAAGACCAGAATAAAAAGGGTTTGAAATTAATGACTGTCAATTCAAAATAAAATAGTGCTGTTAGAGTGAAATATGTTAATATGGAATTTATACTCCTGGTTATTGGACTTCCCAGCCTATACCTTAAGGCAGCGGAGAGGAGAACAGATACCCTGGCAGGTACCCAGTGCCTGTCTATGGAGCGTTCTAAAATCAGTCTGTGAGTTTTTACGAATCTACCACAAGAATCAGGAGTCAGCCAAAACTTTATTGTAACAGCAGCAAATAAATGGAACGCTAGCAGCAAATTGCACAGTCTTAGATCCTATGAAAAGTCCTTACCCAGCCAGCAAAATCTAATGGAATAATTACTGCCTTAAAAATGAAATAAATCCAATATTTATTAAATTAACTATGTAAAAGTGTACTGTAATCGCTGCACTAGAGCATGCATTGAGGTCCTTGTATTTTTAAGAAAAAGAGTAATCGCAAAAGCCTTTCCATTTTGATAGAGCATTTAAGATATGTATTTACTGTTGTATTTCCTCCTGCCGTAGCATCCAGCTGGTGCACCACAGCGCTATCCAGAAGTCAACCAAAGAGCTGCGGGACATGTCTAAGAACAGAGAGATAGCCTGGCCCCTCTCCACGCTGCCCGTCTTCCACCCCGTCACCGGCGAGATCGTGCCGGCCCTTCACACGGACAGCTTCGAGACCACCAGCATGCCGCTGATGCAGACCCAGCAGTAAGCGTCCAGCTTTCCTTTTATTCGTTAGTACTCATTAACTAGGGATTCCAGCGCCTGTCGTCTGGAATGTGTTTGTTGTGGAGGTATCGGTGACGGCTCTGTGGTTTGATTGTGGTTTGATTGAGGTTGGCGTTTCAAGCAGAAAGGTCGGTCTTCTGTTAGAGAATTAAATGGCTGGGTTTCAAACGGCAAAGAAGCTTTGGGTGGAACAGTTATATTTCTGTGTATTTTGGAGGAAAAGCTACTTTTGACAGAGGAATCATTGAAAAGTGATCTATTTTAGACACCCTGCCCCTTAACCCATGTCTTTGGAGTTCTCCTATAAAACTACCACCAGGTTGGTCGTTTCATACCAGCAAATCCAGACTTTGTAAGCATTAAAGCATGTGTGACAGGTACATGAGTGCTGTTCGAAGTGCTAGCATTGACCAGAAATGCTTACTCCTTTACGCAGGCAGGAAACACACACTTGCCAAGGAAGACTTTTAGAATCACAGAATTGCCTGGGTTGGAAGGGACCTTTGAGATCATCGAGTCCAACCATCAACCCAACACTGACAAAACCCACCACTAACCCATGTCCCTCAGCACCACGTCTGCCTGACTTTTAAAGCCCTCCAGGGATGGTGCCTCCACCACTGCCCTGGGCAGCCTCTGCCAAGGCTTCACAACCCTTTCCGTGTAAAAATTTTCCCTAAGATCCGTCTTAAACCTCCCCTGGATCAACGCGGAGCCATTTCCTCTTGTCCCATCGCCTGTTCCTTGGGAGAAATAACCACTTATGCAGGACACAAAAGTGTAGCTTTCCCTTGCTGAGGGACGTGTTCTGATGGGTGACACTCGCTGGCCAGTCAGTCAGTCAGTCATTCCACGGTCAGTAATTAGGTTGCAAAGACTCTCACCTTTTCTCTGTTCCTCACTTGAGGAAAGGGAACTTTGCCTGAGGTCAGAGAGCTTTGGGGACTCTTGTCACCTCTGCTATTGCACCAGCTCTGAGCCTTTGAACCCAGTTGACCTGTGAAATAATAGGAGCTACCCCGAAACACTCATTTTTTTCCTTCATTGACTTGGCTGACCATCTGCACGGTGAAAATGGATTATTGCTTCATGCGCAGAAAAATGAAGTTTAAATGCTGAACTTTCACGGGTGATACACACTCCAGCCTTTGTATGGAAGCACTAAAGGTACGAAATTGCTTTTTGCAGGAACCTGCCGCACCAGACTCGGATCCCGCAGCAGCAGAGCGCAGGTCAGTCCTGAGGGGACACGGGGACACGAGGTGACCAGCACCGAGGAGTCCCTGGTCACAGCACGGGCAGGGGGAACCCTTCTCAAATCTAGTGAAGTCTCGCAGCGTTGTCCTTCCAGACAGTTTTCATACATCAGGGAAAATTTGGGGATGGGATTGATTGAACAAGGGGATAAGGATGGTGCAAGGACAATGTAGAGGCCAGAGTGTCATTTTTTTAATATTTAAAGCCATATTTAGGCAGAACTCTCTGTATTTATACGTATTGAACATAATTTGGGAGCTGCAGCTCCAAGAGGCAGACTTGTTTTAACTTGGGAGTTACAAAAGCAACTCTTTTCATTCCAACTCCTTCTTCTTCATTACTGCTTTCGGGGATTAAAGGAGAATTTCGTATGACAACATTTCAAAGATTTGAGGCAAGTATATAACAGACGCTCCTGCCCGTGTGGTTGCGTCTTTCGTTCTCTGGCAATTGAAAACACATTAAAAAAAATGCCACCGAACAGACCTGGGTGCAGTTCTGCCAGCTTTGTGTGCTCTGTGTGTGCTTGGTTATAGCTCTCTGTGGATAGACTGGAAGTGGCAGATGGTCCCGGTGGTCTCCACCCAGAGCCCCCGGCGCTGGCTGGGCTTGCTTTGTCCCTTGTGAGTCGCTCTGAAGAGCTGCCAGAAAGAGTTTCAAAGCCCTGCCGTGGCTGTGTTTCTGTAGTACCTTATTTTGGTAGAAGACACCTCTTCTGTCACATTCATCACAGGCCCTGCCTGTGACGAGCTCTCAGAAATCAGGGGGAAAGCAGATGTTTTCCCAGTAAAAAACAGGTTGTTTTTAACCCTTACATGAAAATGCAGATTTAGTAGCTGAGAGAACGCTCGCCTGTTTCACACAGTTAAACTCTACTTGGGACAGAATTATATGAAGGGCGACGGCTCCCATCTAAGGGTTACATTACCCTGGTCTCCAATAGAGAATGGTGAATTCAGGTTTATAATGGTCTCTGTGTGAACGGGCAGAGCTCATGAGGACTGTCTGAAGGTGCTGACGGAAGGGTTTGTAGGATATTCCTGTAACGGCAAAGGCTAAATGGTACCCGTGCACCCCATACTGCATTTCTACATTGGGAGCTTCACAGTCTCCTTGGGAAGCCTGGTGGATCCTGAATAGAAAGATAAATTCCCAGTTAAACCATCTTTTCCCAGATTTCTCAGAGCCAAGCTTTCTGGTGTGAATGTGGTGTTTTGCTCCGGGTTGTGTCTGTGGGTGTTGGCACAGGCCTGATGAGTGCTGTGTGTGCTGGAGCCGGGACGGGGTCCAACCCCTCTCCTCTCCTCTCCTCTCCTCTCCTCTCCCTCCCCGCAGGTAAATGGTATTCCTGAGGAGCGGAAGCTGACGGACGCCATCAATTTGTGATCGGAGAAGGCGGCGAATGGTCTGTGTTTCCTCCCTCGCCCGGAGGGCTGCAGAGCGTCCGGCTGTAGCGCTGGGTGGTGCCGTGACGGAGCCTGGGACCCCCCGAAACCCGAGGTACCCGAGCCTTTTGTACCGGACACGTTGGACAATTTGTAAACACACCGGTAACTTTTTATATTTGTTACATTCAGAAAGTAACCTCTCAACTCTATGTATGGATAAATACCCGACTTTATTCTGTCTTGGGATCTCTCCTGGAAGTTTTCCCAGGGAAATCAAAGCTTCTGGAGGAGGGGATTTTCAGAGGGGTCGGGGAGATGATGTCACTGCCCCACCTTACGCTGTCACGCAGTTCCACCTGAGCAGCAAAACCTGGGCAATGGGATGAGGCTTTATCATCCCAGCTTTAGTAGGCATGAATTTTGTAGAGATTCTCAAAATATAACAAAGCTTTTGAGAAAAAAAAAAAACACAACAACAAAAAAACCCAAAGAAAAACCTAAAACTATTCCTGTTGAAAATTGGATTTCTGTTTCTTTACCTTGTAAGCAATAAACCGTTTAAAATCTGTCCGTTCATTCATCTGGGGAAGGGGGCTCGGGCCCCTGTCCTGGCAGTTGAAGAACAAAGTCACGTTTTTGAAGCTGTTGGGATAAAGACCGTTCTGGGGCCCAGAAGGTACTGGGGGAGATGGTTCAATCAGCCCCAGGAGCCACCCCCTGTCCCCAGCAGCTTCAGGCAGGGACCGGTGAAAAGCCAGTGAGCAAACTGTCCCCTGGGATTGAGAGGAAATGAACAATGTCCATCTTTTATCCAAGCTGTGAAAGATCGGAGTGGAACCAGCATTTGGTTTCTACTCCTCTTCCCAGCGCTTCGGAGCAGAAATGAATGGAATGGATTTTAAATCATGATGTTTAATGCAACGTAAGCCTAAACTTTGTAACTAGTGTTGGGTTTGGCTCATACCCATTCCCGACAATCACTGGGGTCCCTCTTGAGCTGCTTCTCTCTCGTTTGTGTGAATGTGTAACAGCACAAAGAGATTGACAGAAATTTCCTGACCTGTTACTGCAAAAAGAGCCCATTTGTCCCCGCGGGAGCTTCACCTGCCCCGAAAAGAGCCTGATGCTGTTGGGGATTAAACACCCCCCAAGGGTTCTGTGATTGAAACCACCATTTATCTGAGATGCATTTAGTAACAAATTATTTTACTTACGAAAGCACGACCTGCGGCAGCCTGGCTGTATGCAGCTGGCTAAAGACACTCAACGGCTAATGAAGTAGTTAAAAGCGCTGGAAGTTAAAGGTGTAAATTCACAGCCTGGAGGGAGGAGGTGCAGTGACAGCGTGACCCCACGGTGTGTTGAAGGGACACCTGGAACCCAGGTAACCAGCAGGCACCGCCCCCGCCTTTGTAAATACCTGACATGTAACAGCGAATAATAAAGAGGAAAGGGTTCTGCAGCGCCGCC
This sequence comes from Calidris pygmaea, assembly GCA_003697955.1. Lineage (NCBI taxonomy): Eukaryota > Metazoa > Chordata > Aves > Charadriiformes > Scolopacidae > Calidris > Calidris pygmaea. Next base: position 634,867 of record QJSC01017305.1, read on the forward strand.
TCCGCCTGGTCACTGCGCCTGGTGCCACCTCAGCAGCGTCCTGTCACCGCTGCCACCCCAGGGACAGTGTGTCGGGACCAGGAGGAGCCCACTGGGTGTAACTGGGGGAGACACCCAACTGGGGGCAGGGACTGGGAAGGCCGGGGAGCGTGTGCCCCTTGGAGTTCGGGTGCCCACCTCAGGTGGTGTCTCCCCCATGACACGAGGAGAGCCCCTTCTTCTGTGGGGGACTGGAATTCCCAAATCAAACCCAGACCTTACGGGCGTGTTTCCTGCTGGTGGCAGGCTGAGGGAACGCCGAGGCAGCTCCTCCGTGTTCACGCAGAGCTCGGCTGTGGTTTTGGCCTTGTAACCCCGGGGAAAGAGTATTTACCCCGCCATGGGGGCCACGGATTCTGCTGAAGCCCCAGCTCCTGGGGGGGGAAGAACTGGCTTCAATTCCCTCAGAGCTGGGACAGCGGGATTTACTGCAGAGGAATCTCTCTCCCTCACATCTGAACCCCTTCGCCGTACAAGTGAGAATCTGCCCCGAAATACCACTCGGAGCCACGGCTGCGATTGAAGGCAGGCACAAGAGGGAACTCGAGCAATAACGAGTCTTTACTTAATTGATGCTGCTCCCATTACAAAAATAAGCATCCACAGCACATTTATTTCATGTTTAAATTACATCATATTTTTACATAACCTGAAAAGAAAATATATTTATCCCACGTACAGTCATAGTAAACAAGTGCATTATTTCCAACATTAAAAATAAATCTTTTGACCGAGTCTGTACAACAGATAAATAACATTATATCTACAATACTTAAGTTGTGAAGAACAAAACAAAAATTATCCCTGGAACTCACCGTTCCCCATTGCTCCTAATACTGGCGTAGATGAAGGTCCTGGGTCCTGTCCCACCCCCGCGGTCACCGGCACCGTGTCCTTCAGCCGCTGGGATGCCCTGCTGGAGGGGGGTAACACGTCCCAGACGCGGGTAGTCGCACACAAACACCACACGGGCTGAGCGTCCTCCCAGTAGCTTCAAAATTAGAATTAGAATTAGTGAAACTGCTGAATCTGGGGGAAGCCAATGATTTGTTTTGTCTTTTCCACGATGAGTGACTGGTCATTCTTTAAAGGAACCTGATTCTCCACCAAAGAAACATAATTGAAGCTGTTCTTTACATAATTTTTTTTTTTTTACACTCGTTGGTGGCTGCAAGTTTGAATTCCATTTTTAACTGGGCTGAAGCAATGTCCTCGACAGCCCATCTGGTACAGATCGGGATTCTCAGTGTTTATAATCACACATAATTGCACATAGGCTTGGAGAACAACACTGGGCTCGTGGTTTTGACCGCCAGCAAGTAACCAGTAGAAGAATGAAGTGAGAAAGCAACGAGAGGTCAAAATATCACTTGAAGCAAACCCACCGACAGCAAAGAAATGACGCAACGTCACCGGGTGGGGGGGGGTAAATCCCAGCTCCTCGCCCCCCAGGAAGGGCTATTGCTGGCGCCTTCAGTTGCTAAGACAGAGGGGCTCTGCTGGAGAGGGTGGGAAAGGAGGTTCCTCCAAACAGCTCCCATCTCAGCCCGTTTGCAGTTCTGAGCCGCCGCCGGTGTGTAACAAGGGGGAGGGCTCACCCCCTCCCCGTAACACCAGTGACCCGCGGCCTCCACTCGCAGCCTCTTACACAAAAACATCATCACGGGGTAGAATATGGCACCGGCTCCCCAGTGACACCCAGTAAAGGTCACCTACAAGCTCAGAGAGAGGTTGGACGATCGCCGTCCCTCTCTTCTCCCACATCCTTCAGACCTGACGGAGTGGCTGGGACGGGATTGCCTCCGGCTGGAAGAGAGTGGGGGCTCTCCCAAAAACCCTCCACCTTGAACCGAGTCTCTGAAAAAAAATCGCTCATCCTTGTTCACTGGGATGTTACAGAGCGTTGTACACAGTTAAATCAAGTGGTGAAAAATGTATGGAAAAGCAAACTATTTTAGGGAAAAAAAAATTCTTTATAAAAAAATTTCACCTCAGAATTCACCCTATTTGCTGAAAACATCTTAAATTCCTAAAAAAACCCCCCATAAAACATGATGTAAACTTGTATATAACCTTAAATGACTGAACTGGTGACGATTTCTTATTTCCACGTATCAAGGGGTTCATCTAAGGCATACTATATCCACCCAAAATACTCATTTCTAAACAAAACCTGCCCCGGGGCAGCAGTCCCGCCAGGCAGGGATCCCAGGTCTGCTCTCCTGTCCCCGGCCGGGGACGGTGACAGCCCGCGTTCCCCACAGCCACCCAAACTCCCGCTCCTCGGCCCCGGGGATCCCGGGACACGCACAGGGGAGCGTTAAACCACTCCTCCTCCTGGTGCCACGTCCAGAGGGGTTTGTAAACACAAATCCAGTAGAAAAGACTCGTTTTCACATGCAATTCTGTCCAGTGCATTCTCATCCCTCGGGTGACTCGAGAAGGCCGTTTCCACGCAAAATATGTACATCTGCACTATATACATTTTTCCACACACACAATTTAAATGTCTCCTTGTACCTCCAGTTGACAATTCTGGTTCAGGCAGACGCACAGGAAACCTGAAGAAAGTTCCCAAGAATCTGTTCAGGTTAATGCCGCGACTGCTCTTGCGTCGCTGAGAAGAGCAGAAGTCCCGAAAAAAACCCAGCTACGCACAGCAGCCTCTTCAGCAGAGTGGAGTTGTCTTTCGGAACCACAATCTGCGCCAGGTCGTTGGTGATCTGAGAGATTTCGTGTGCCACGCACACAAATATGAAAGTGCTGACCAGGACGTTGAACATGGGATACCCGGGAATGAGCACCAGGATGCCCTTGGTGTCTGCTGCCAGCCAGATGTGGTACTGGCAGATGAAGAGCTGAAAGAAAATAAGAGCGTCCTCAGTAATACTTCTATATAAATATTTGTACTTATATAAAGACATATAGTTATTACATTGTCTCCACAGTGT
>QJSC01017316.1:2853-163051 GCA_003697955.1 Calidris pygmaea
TTTTCACAAATCCAGATAATTCAGACCAAATAACTGAACGTGTAGGAGACACATCTGTTGAGTGCCTGATGGTTGCAGGATCAGGCCTTGAAGCGGGGAAAAAACCCAGAGAAATGAGAGCTCCTCCAGGCTCTGCTCAGGTACAACAAGGAATGCTGGCTTCCTGCTCCCAGCAGAAAACCTGGATTTTTTTTTTGGTAAGGACTGAGTCTTGGACCTTGATTCTCAAGGGCCTTGGAATGACTCAAGATGGCCCATTGACCTCACCCTAAATTGAATTAGAACCAGGAAAGAGATCCTAAAGGACACTGCCATCAAGGACTGCGAAAGACTGGAGAAGAAAAAAAGGCTAAGATGATTATACACTGGTGTGTTTCCTTCTCCTTTCTGAAGGCAGAGAAAAGCAATAAAAGCTTCGTCGAGAGGGGATGGGAAAACTGATGGATTTGTCGTGGAGGCAGTACATTTTTGTCCTTTATTGACTATCTGGGGGCTTCTCTTTCCCCCCCCCCCCGCCCCGCTTTTGATGTGCACGTGTGTGTCTTTCTTTGGAAGATGGTGCCAGGTTTCCTCTTGCCTTGAGAGGCTGTTGCAGTGGCAGTGGAGCCCTGAGGCCGAGTGGTCAGAGCTGCTCTCTGCTCAGGTAGGACAGAGCTCCTCGAGTCTGCTCCTCAAGCGTTGGGCAGAGAGGAACCCTTGGCCTTGACATTCAATAAGGGCAAGCGTAGGGTGCTGCACCTGGGGAGGTGCACCAGGTCAGGTTGAGGGCTGATCTGCTGGAGAGCAGCTGGGAGTGCTGGTGGACACCAGGATGCCCATGAGCCAGCAATGTGCCCTTGTGGCCAAGAAGGCCAATGATATCCTGGGGTGCCTGAGGAACAGTGTGGCCAGCAGGTGGAGGGAGGTCATCCTTCCCCTCAGCTCTGCCCTGAGGAGGCCCCATGTGTCCAGTGCTGGGCTCCCGTCAAGGTCTTCCTGTCCCTTGACGACCTCTCCCCTGTCGTCTCCCGATGTTTCTACTACTCCCCGGACCTTGTAGAGAGAATGCTCCTCTCCGACTCCCTGAGAATACTCCTTAGGCTCAAAGAGCTGGGGCTCTTTAGCCTCAGCCAAGAGAAGACTGAGGGGAGACCTTATCTATGGGTACAAGTTCCTCAAGGGGGGGTTGAAGGAGGTTTTTCCGTGGTTTCCAGCGATAGGACGAGGGGCAAAGGGCACAAGCTGGAACATGGGAAGTTCCACTCCAATCTGAGGAAGAACTTCTTGAGGGTGAGTGTGTGAGCCGATGCAGGCAGGACGCAGGAAGAACCACAAAACCACGGATTAAGGGCAAAGGACAATTTAATGTCAATACCTCCTGGATCGGGGAACCTGTGAAGCAGCACCCGGGCAGAGGCAGGCAAGCAGGGGACGCAGGCAGCGCAGAGCGAGAGTCCTTATTAGCATGAGAGTCCTTGTTAGCAAGGGAGTGAGGGAGCGAGGGAGCTCCCACTTGCTGCTTGGGCCTGTATTTCAAGGATTCTGGCAGGCAGAGTTTTCTGCTGGGCTTTGATCTCATCAGCAGCAGGGCAAGAATCCCAGGCGTGTTTGATAAGGTGCCCCTGAGTCCATCCCAGGCCTATGTTATCTAAGTGCAGATGTTCTACTTGTTGAGCACACAAAACTAAACAACAATTAGTGTGATAGATGTGTTTTCCAGCACCCAACATCTGAGTCACTTGAGCGTGTTTACAGTCCTCCTCGCCAATCTTCCGTTACTTTCCCACATTCCACCCCCTCGCTCAAGAGACCGCTTCTGCTGGGATTTCCAAAACTGGAGACATTCATTTAGGCTTGCAGGGCACAGTACAAGCTAGCTTACAGAGGCATGCAATAAACATATATAGAAAAAAGAATAGACACATCTCTCCAGTCATGCTCTGAATCGGGTGTCCTGTTCCTCCTGTCCAGGAATTAAACCCCTCAACCAGCCGGGCACCACCAGGAGGTTGTTCCGTTTGATGCATTCAGGCCTGGAGAATGTTGAATGTTATGCTCTGGGCTGGCTGTTCCATCAGTTACGTTGAAGCAACATGTTTTCAAAGTCAAAGCAACGTTCCTGGTGTCCCAGGAGGAAATCGTTGGCTGTCAGTCAATTTGTGATGTTCATTGGCATGTGGCAGTTACCTACTCAGAAAAGACAGCAATGAGACATTAATATCAAAGACACTTAGCACAGCATAACTCTGTATCACACATGCTGGGGTTGATGCACCACTGAAGCAGGTTGTCTACAGATCTGCAGCTGGTAATGTTCCCTTAGTATTAAATGCAGACAAGTTAGCTGCAGTAGAGACTACCCAAATCTGAGTGTTGACACGTTGATTTTGCAGAGATGTATCCAGGGCATGCACTTGTAGTAGCAGGCTCCAAAGCATGATGAGCCAACCTGTGACAGGGGAGGAAAACAGCAGTGACATGTCCTTCCAGTGATACATACGTGCTGCTTCAGCTCCTTCCCCTACTATTCCTTTGGGTTTGATAACCCGATGTGGGGTAATTGCCCACAGGGATTGTAGAGCGATGGCTTGTGCCTTTTCAGAGTGAACTTCAATTCCATGTTGGGTTTGCAACACCAATAACAGCATTCCAGTGCTCTCTCCTCTAGATGAGGCACAGGTATTCACCAAAGACACCTGAAATGCAAAAACTCGAGAATTTGATATTAGCAAAGGGTGTAAAACAAGAGGAGAAGTTGGGTTATGATGTATAGCAGAACCTTGTAATGCCTTGGACCAAAACCCTACAGGTTCTTTCTGATTTTTCATCCCTGTCATCGGCCGCAATCCTGAGACTGTTTCATCTGGAATTGTTACTAATTCAAATGAATATCCTTGCTTACGAGTGTGTAATTGTGCATGCTCAATCAAAGCGTCTTTGCAGGCATCAGAGGCTTCTTGTTGTTGCTTGGTCCCCTGCCAGACAACTTTCTTCCCAGTTAATTTCTGCCAAAGGCAGAAATTAATAAATAAGACCATAATAAATTAATAAGACCAATAATAAATTAATAAATAAGACCAAATGTGGTGTAAAAGTGCTCCAGTCCCCTAAAAGTCCTCCAAAGGTCTGTAACTGTTTTACTGTGATTGGTACAGGAAATGGCTGCTTTGCTGACTGTACCTGATTTGGTATTTTTCTGATTTGTCCATGCCAAACTATGCCCCAAAATTGTAGAGCAGCACCAGGGCCCTGTATGTTCTTTGGATTATTTGCCCAATCTTGGTCCTGCCAAGGAACTTGTAGTAATTCAGCAGCTGCTTCACTTTCTTGTTGCAACTCCACCATAATCAATTGATCATCACTAGAATGGTAAACAGTCACTGTACCCGACCACGCTGCTAAATCAGCTGCTGTCCTTAGGTGGCAAATGGAGGGATGATTTTGTATCCCTGAGGCAATACGTGTAAAGTAAAATATTGCTTTATATGTGGCGTGAGCACCCACCGCCATTCACCAGCCACCTTCGCACCCATGAGCCGTAGTGGTCCTCCTCCAGCAGGCACTGCCCCGTTGGGACAGCAGGGCTGCGGGCTGCCCATGGCCTCAGCAGACCCATGGGCGCCCCTGGGCCAGCACCACCTCTTCCTGCTCCACCAACAACCACCAATGGCCCCAGCCTCACCAGCACTGACACCATACCTCCTGGGCTACCAACACTTCCAGGGGCAGGATGCCCAGTACAGAGAGTGGAGCACGGCCAACACCTTCGGGCCACCCCTGGGCAGTGACAGCCCTGGAGGAAATGATATCCTTAGGCATGTGGGCACCCTCACATTTCACGACATCTCCCTGGCCACCGATGTGACCATGGAGGACGTCAGCGTCCTGGGATGGGACCTCTCCCTGGCCACTGATGTGACCATGGAAGACGTTAGCCTCCTCGGACAGGACCTATCCCTGGCCACCGATGTGACCATGGAGGACGTCAGCCTCCCCGGACCGGACCTCTCCCTTGCCACCGATGTCGCCATGGAGGATGACACCATCTTGGCATATGACCTCTCCCTGGCCACTGATGTGCCCATGGAGTAGGGCACCCCCGAGGAACACAACACCACCACACCAGCGGATGGAGACTCCAAGGCCCACCTAAGGAGCCGGGGACAGTTTCACCACCACACCAGGCCACCATGTCCCAAGAGAACATCAGGCTGGGCCAGCAAGTGAAGATGTAGAAGAATGGCTCCTTTCTAAGAAACAGCAGGAAGATCAAGGCTCCCGCAGCCAGCGTTGGGGCAGGAGGGTGGGATTAGGAAAGTTTCAGGGTTGGGAGAGTTTGGGGGACTGGGAGGAGGAGGCGGGCGGAGGGGTGTTTCTGTTTTAGTTGTTTGACTGAATGTTTTGTTCAATGTTTTTCCATTAAAAGAGTTTTCTCCTGAACTTGTCTGTGCCTGCGTGGGCTGGGGAGACAGGGGACACCAGGGAATGGCATCCAAGCCAGGCAAAAGCCCCGCTGAGCCCCACGTCCCATCCACCAAGCCCGCAATGCACCAAGACACCCTGCGGGCTGAGTCAGCGCCAGCGGTGCAGGCAATCCCGGGGGCTGACTCCCCTCTCCCCCTTCCCCTGGCAGAAGCAGCCCTTTGGCAGGGCAGCCAGGNGCGGGACTCACGCCCATGGATGCCTGCAGAAAGCAGCTCGGACCTCTGCAGCCCTGGGCACCAGGAGGAGTAGTGACCTCACCTTCCTGCGGAACTGGGGATGGAAAAAAATTGTTGAGAGGTTACCACTGTGAAGAAAACGCATGCAAGACCTGCAGAGATACAGGCCAACATCTCCCTGAAAATATTTTTTAGCTCTGTACACTGACCATTCAGCCACTTTCAAGGGAAGAACTTAGCCCCAAACATCACTTGCTCCTATCACTCATTTAGCTTTTGCAAGACTCCTGTGTCTCTCCAGTGTTTTGGATAGAATCACCATCGTTACTAAACTCAGACAATGCTAACCATATTTAAAGAATCACTGGTCTTTCTCATTAGGATCCTACAGGATTTGGTTTTTCCACAACTACAGCCTCTCCACAGCCACATTAAAAATAGGCTTTGTAATACTTTTCACATTTGTAGGCTGTCACAAATGGTTAGCAGGGAAGAAGTCATTGAAATGCACATGACTTTGGAATTAAGGCACCTAACTCTTATAAAACCCATTTTTCACAGAAGCAGTGACTTTTAATAAAGTGCACTCCACAGTGGAGCTGTGGGGGATTCTGTGGTTTCTGTGTGCAGGCCTTGTGCCAACATTTCCACCCTGAGCCCTGACCACAGAGACCACAGTCATCAGGAGGAATATTTCTTTCCACTCCAGCACTTGTCTGTTACAAGAGGGCCTAGTAGTTGTTTGTATCCATAGAACCTTGATGTGTTTAGTAGTAGTTCGTATTTTTCTTATTTTTCTGTCTTAGACGGGTAGTGTAACCTTGCAGGTGCTTGCTTATCTCNACAGGCCAAGACCAGGCCTGCGGTTTGGACGAACTCCAAGGGTGATCTGAGCCTGCGCCAGACACAGAGGTGAAAAGTTTACAGCGAGGAAGACTACTAACTTCATCCCTGAGACCCCCTGCCGACCACTACCAAGAAGCACTGCGCAGACTCAGGGGGGCGGAGAATTCATTTGCATGAGAAGCGGGGAGAGTTAATGTATATGTATAGGCGTTGTGTCACACCTGTTGAATATGTATTAGTTAGGGCCATAAACACAGAACTTTGCTCTGGGTCGGGGCGCACATCTTTGGGAAGGATCCCATGTGCGTCCGGCGCTGAATAAACACACCTCCTTTATAACCCTCCAAGGTTGTAAAGTCGTTGCTCTGCGTGTCAATTTTGGCACCCCAGATGGGACCCGCTCTGCTCGGCTGCAGGATCGACTGGTGAGTGGACATCCTAGGCACACGCCCTGAGCCCTTTCCTCGGGCTCCCAGCCGCTCACTGCAGGAGCAGACAAGGACCATCTACGAACGCGGACTCGTGAGGTATGTTTAAGGGTAGGACCTGTAAGTCGCGCATGGTCTGGGGCTGCTGGTAAATCGCGCAGAGACGTCTGGCGTGCGGCGTTGTCCCCTGGGGTTGGGGGTACCCTCCTTGTGGTGGTTGAGCCGGCAAAGGACTCGCTGGCCGATAGCGCGGCCGAGTGAGTCTGAGGTTACCGCTGTGTCCCGGCAACGGGAGCCAGGAAGGACCTGCTAATGACTGTGTAAGAAGCGGGAGAAGGGAAAGCGTGCCTCTTTATACAATCTGCAGCTGCTGTAACATCTGTAACATCTATAGTGTGGCAAACGGGTTTGGGATTTGCGTTGCCTAGGAATCTGGTTATTGTTACTTTGTGGTGAGTGTGACGGGCCCTTGTGTGACCGGGTGAGTGTCTGCGTGAGTGAGACGCAGCGTAGCTGTGGGGCGAGTGCGGAGTCCTGATCCGCGGTTCCGCGTTCTCCGCGAGGAGACCGGCCGGAGACAGACGAAGCAAATGAAGTCATTGCTATCTAATCTAAAAAAGAGAATGAGAGGTTTGAACGGTATAAGGTGACGAGAGGGCTTGAAAGGAGTGTTTTTGAAGGTGGTATTGCTTATCTAGAAGGAGGGGGGCCGGAGTGCCCTAGGAGTCGATGTTGGTCCCTGAATACTCGCTGCCAGTATATTAAGGCTAGTCCGCGGGGAAAATCTAATCCCGGAGAACTGGGACGTGTGGGAGGAGTTTAACATGGGTAACACTCACGGAGAAATCCTTAAGAGAAGTCCCTTAGGATGTATACTGGCACACTGGAGGGATATTACGGGGGGCCAGGGGACAGAAACTAAGAAAAACCTTATAAAGTATTGTAACCAATGGTGGCCCCTGTATAGATTGGAGGATGGGGCAAAGTGGCCATTTAATGGAACTCTGGACTATAATACTATGTTACAGTTAATGCTTTTCCTAAGGAGGGAGGGGAAATGGGACGAAGTTGCATATGCAGATATGTTCTTTACCCTCCAAAACCATCCGGAGTGGCAGAGGGACTGTGGGATTGTACCGCCACAGGACCCCATGGTGCTTGCTCTCGAGCGGGAAAANATTTCCACCCTGAGCCCTGACCACAGAGACCACAGTCATCAGGAGGAATATTTCTTTCCACTCCAGCACTTGTCTGTTACAAGAGGGCCTAGTAGTTGTTTGTATCCATAGAACCTTGATGTGTTTAGTAGTAGTTCGTATTTTTCTTATTTTTCTGTCTTAGACGGGTAGTGTAACCTTGCAGGTGCTTGCTTATCTCAAATAAGGGATGGGAGGACGACACTAAGGCGCTCGAAGCCGAGGCCGAAGCTTCGAAAACCAGCCAAAACCAGGCCTGTGGTTTGGACGAACTCCAAGGATGATCTGGGCCTGCGCCGGACACAGAGGTGAAAAGTTTACAGCGAGGAAGACTACTAACTTCATCCCTGAGACCCCCTGCCGACCACTACCAAGAAGCACTGCGCAGACTCAGGGGGGCGGGAAATTCATTTGCATGAGAAGCGGGGAAAGTGAATGCATATGTATAGGCGTTGTGTCACACCTGTTGAATATGTATTAGTTAGGGCCATAAACACAGAACTTTGCTCTGGGTCGGGGCGCACATCTTTGGGAAGGATCCCATGTGCGTCCGGCGCTGAATAAACACACCTCCTTTATAACCCTCCAAGGGTGTAACGTCGTTGCTCCGCGCATCAGGGGGTAGGGGGAAGGCGGTGTGAGGTGGTGACCCTTCCCCTCCAGCACATCCTGGAGCTGCTGGCAAAGGGCGTGGAGCTCGCCGCTGGGCTGATGTTTGAAACCAGGGTCTGCAGCCCCCGCTCCAGCAGCACAGGGCTGTAGCAGAAAGGATTCAACAGCAGGATTTTCTTGGGCTTGAAATGCTTTCCTCCAGAGGTACGAAGAAAAGGTGGCATGGTCTATGCAGAGCTCTCCCTGCACCATGAACCCAGGCTCCTTTATTTCCTCTTGGGACACTGCTAATGGCAATCTGATGTGTCCAATTGCTGGACACATCAGCCTGGACCCTGCTGCCCCAGGCTGGAGGACCACATAGTGTCACCCGCTACCTCGAGGGCCACAGGCTGCCGAAAGCAAGTCCCATCCTGGTGACTGCTTTTGGCCTGAGCCCAGCTCCCTCTGTGCTGCCTTCCCACCAACTGTTCTAATAAAGGCACTTAGACTCTGGAAGAACATTTCTGCATCCACAGGGCAGGCTGGGGCCAAGGTTTTCAGCCAGGCAGGTGCAAGCAGCTCCCAGTGAGGGCTGCAGCAGGAACAGTGTCTGCAAGGGCTCCTAAGTCTCCACGCTGGGCTAATTCCTTGCAGGATGTCGCCTCCTGGCTCTTCATCTTCCTTGTTGCCTGCTGCAATTTAGAAGACGTGAGCCCTGCCTAGCTCAGAGCTCCCAGAGCTGGTGCCCAGATGCCTGGAAAGGGCTACCTGCAACTGGGCCAGGAGTGGGGACAGGACTTCCACTCCACAGTAGGTGGGTCCTAGAGGCCCTGTCCCTCTTGCCCTGACCACCTCATGAAATCTTTGCCAGTGCTGGCGGGGGACGGCTGGAGAGAGGCTTGTTTGCTGATGGGCCAGGGATAAGGTGAGCTCTGCAGTCAGTGCCCCCTTTCTCCTCTGGCGCCTGGGGACCTACCCTGGCAGGCACGCACCCAGTGATCCAGGTAGAGGGGTTATCCACCACTGCAGCAGCCTCTGAAAGTCTCCTCTTTAAGGCCATATGCCTGGTCAGTAATCACAAGGATCTGAAAGATCATTTTAAGTCATCAGGTATTTGCTGCCCCTTGACATATACACACAGACATTTTTACACAGGGAGTGTGAGCTACAATCCCTTTATGTAGAAGTGAATTCAGCAAGAAAAAGGGAAAGCAAATAGGATGCAACCACACAAATGGAAACTGAGTCAGGCCAGTAGTGAGATATCCTTGCAAGACCTACACAGGAGGGCTAGGCTGTTTCTCAGCCTGTGAGACAAAAGCCAGGCATGATCGCACTGTTCACCTCTGAACTAGACAGAATATCTCAAAAGTTGGAAGGGACCCATAAGGATCATTGAGTCCAACTCCCTGCTCCTCACTAGTTTAAAAAATTATCATCATTCAGAAAAAAATAGGCTCATTCTGCAATATGGTAGTTAAATGATTTGTCTCAAGCTGATATTACTGTTCATGTTTAACTGTTGTTAATAACAACTTGTGGAAAATAAATTTTCAATATTCCATGTCTTTCAGTCAGTTTTGTTGCTCTTTCCTTTCACTCAGAGGAGACAATGAAAGTAGTGTGCCTTATGGGTCAATCACTTTCTGCTTTCAGATTCCCTTTCACTAAGGTGATACCTTTTGCTTCTTTGTGGGGACACTGTGGGTCTGCCATGCCTCAGCCCTTGCAATCCTACAGTCTGGGCAGAGGAAAGCAAGGCAGAAGTGCCCAGAGGCCAGGTGAAGCAGGGGGAGCCTGAAGCCACACTGACAGGGAGCCCAGGCACCACCAGGGGAGTGCTGGGCTGGGCAGGTTTTCTTCCACAGCAGCTCCTCCAGAGCCCATGGGGATGGCCACTGTGTGCTTGGGGATGGGCAGTACAATGGTCGGCAGTGGGGCATGCTGCCTGTGGCCCCAACTGTGACTGACTCTCCAGGGCTACAACCCCACAGCCCCCAGGCATGGCCCCATGCTTTCCCATTCCTCCCCACACCGTGCTGTGAGGCACTGCAGGAGAGCTGAATAATTGAAGTCACATCCCATAACTTTAGTGAAGTTACAAACACAAACATTTGAGTGATTACTTGTATCTACAGTAATGTTATCTACGAATATAGTATTACAAAGGGTTTTCATACAAACACATCCTTCTCAAATGTATACAAGTACAGTTTCAGGATTTTCATTGAGATGTATTGCAAAACGACAAACATTTTGTTCAGTGTCAAGAAAAATGTCTTGGGAGCTCTTTGATCACAGGTTAGAAGCAGCATTGTTGAGATTTGGAGTATTAACACAAACACAGCATTTCCATTTGCCATCCTGTAGGGTGCTGTAAGAGAAAACAGAGGCTTGTTTTGGTGGGGAGACTCCGAACAGGTTACCCTGCTAAAAAAATAGGAAAAATCTATTGTGCACTGATTCTATGGTTTGCACCACTGCTGTCAGTAGCTTCCCAGGCATGTGGACCATGAGGTTTAGTTAACGTCATAGGCACAGTATCTATGGCTGGTAAATTGACCATCACAGGCTGTCCTTGCTGTAACATTGTCAGATATTCTCTTTCTTCAGTGGATGGGGCACTGAGCTCAGTTTTTTCAAAGAATGCTCAGCTTACAGAGCTTCCAGTGGGCCCCATATTGATTATTTAATTGCTGGACTACTTTGGAAAGTCTCCTATCCCATTGAGCCTCACGTGGTTTGAGATTCTTTTTCAATAAGACTGTGACTGACTACTCCTGCTGGCCATGCTATTCCTGATAAAAGCCAGGATGCTGTTGGCCTTCTTGGCCACCTGGGCTCATGTTAAGCCAGCTGTCCACCAACACTCCCAGGTCCTTTTCTGCCAGGCAGCTCCAGCCCACTCTTCCCCAAGCCTGGAGCGCTGCATAGGATTGGTGTCACCCAAGGGCAGGACCCAGCACTTGGCCTTGTTGAACCTCATCCCATTGGCCTCGGCCCATCCATTCCCCCTGTCCAGGTCCCTCTGTAGAGCCTTCCGACCCTCAAGCAGATCAACACTCCCACCTAGTTTGGTGTCATCTGCAAACTTACTGAGGGTGCACTCAGGGGGATCTGTGGGGAACAAAGGAAGGTCTTCTTCTGACTCGCTATCATCAGAATCACACCAAATGTCTCCATCCCAGTCTTCTGAGGATACTATCAGTTTCCTAATCTGTACAATGTCAGGGGGGTGGGGAGCCTGTATAAGCATCATTTTGACCTTTTCTCCCAATTTTTGCCTTTTTCCTTTTCCTCCTGCAGTTGTTTTTGCAGCTGTTCAACTTTAAAAGACAGCAGTAACTCAGTTGCCTTCTTGCTATTTCCTTCACTCAGTCCTGCTATCTCTTTTTTCTATTCTCCCTGTCTTGATGCGCAGCTTCTAAACAAGTGCTTAGCGTCCTGCAGATAATTCCCTTATCTTTTCCATCCTCTGTGCGGTCCCTAATTTCTTTTAAGTGCTTTTCAACAATTTCCTAATTGTACCAATTATCACAAACCCATTCCTCTGAGAATTTGGGGCTTGGGTTCACTCCATGCCTCTGTAAATAATCAGTGGTAATGCCTCCCATCCTGCCGATTACACCAGGTGTCACAGGTGGCATGATTAACTTCACTCATAAGAGAGAAGTAGCAAAACATTTATTAAGGTGAAACAGTGATTTAACAAAATTAGTAGTAAAGGTGACGGTGTTTTACAAGATTCAATGGGAAGGTACGCTTGGTTATTTACTGCAGAGAGGACAGGGTCAGACACATTGTCAAGGAGACCCTCCCATTGAGTCACGAGGTTCAGAAAGGACCCCCCTTGGTTTCTAAACTCCTTCCCAGAGGGGAGTCTGGGTGATGCTGGATCCAGCCCTGGTCCCAGGCTTGGTCAACCGTTTATGGCTAAAGTANTGTGACAGTGTTTTACGAGATTCAATGGGAAGGTACGCTTGGTTATTTACTGCAGAGAGGACAGGGTCAGACACATTGTCAAGGAGACCCTCCCATTGAGTCACGAGGTTCAGAAAGGACCCCCCTTGGTTTCTAAACTCCTTCCCAGAGGGGAGTCTGGGTGATGCTGGATCCAGCCCTGGTCCCAGGCTTGGTCAACGGTTTATGGCTAAAGGATTGTATATGTACTTTATATCACTTAGCTAAGATTTCAGAGTTAGCATGCGATTAGTCACTTACCATGGATCTGTTGCAGCAAGGAATTGCTCAACCTCAAGGAGTAGAGCCTTAAGCAAGTGTCTCCACTCAAGGGGAGACCCTGGCGTGCAGGAGAGCTCCGAGGGCTCTGGGGCTGCCCCCTATTTCTAGAGTGAGATGATTGACCTAGAGCCATATTCCCATGGGAACCAGGTATCTTGGTCCCCACTCCCAGACTCCAGCTGCGTTGCCGGCCGTCCCCCGAAGTCCAGGTGTGACCCATCACAGCTCCAACTCCTGAGCAGGAGCTGGGGAGGGGAGAAGGGGGAGAGCACACCACCACGGCTGGAGGGAGTGTTTCTGTTGCCTGGCCTGGGCTAACAACCCCTATCAGAGCTGGATGGGTGGATGCCCATCCCCTTTCCCTGTCCCTGTGCCTTGCTGGGGCAGTGGGACAAAGCTGAGCTGGTGGATGTGGCCTGGCAGCAGCTGATGCCCATCCCTACATTCTGTCTTCAGCTTTTGTGTGGGCAGGAGAAGACCTTTTGTGGAAGNTCCCCCGAAGTCCAGGTGTGACCCATCACAGCTACCACTGATGGTTATGGCTTGAGCAGGAGCTGGGGAGGAGACAAGGGTGGGGGAAACCAGGGAGAGCACACCACCACAGGTGTGTTGTGTGTTGTAGCGTGTTGAGGCATGCAAGGGCATATTTTGTGTTGAGGTGTGCTGGGGCATGTTGTGGCATGTAATGGCGTGTTGTCTGTTGTGGCTTGTTGCATGTTGTGATGTGTTGCATGTTGTGGAGTGTGGAGGCCTGTTGCTTGTTGAGGCATGTTGTGTGTTAAGGCGTGTTACATGTTGAGGCATGTTGCGGCATGTTGTGTGTTGTGCCGCGTTGAGGTGTGCTGTGGCATGTTGAGACATGCTGTGTGTTAAGGCATGTTGCATGTTCAGGCATGTTGCATGTTGCAACGTGTTGTGGCATGCTGAGGGATGTTAACGCATGTTGCGTGTTGAGGCTTGTTGTGTGTTGTGGAGTGTTTGCATGTTGTGGCGTGTTTAAAAGTGCTGTGTGTTATAGCGTGTTGTAGCATGTTGAGACATGTTGCATGTTGAGGTGCATTGCGTGTTGAGCCATGTTGCATGTTACAGTGTTATATTGTGTGTTGGGGCGTGTTGGAGTATATGTGAGGCGTGGTGCATTTTCAGGCATGTTATGGCGTTATGAGGTGTGTTTTGTGATGAGGCATGTTGTGTGATGAGTCATGTTGAGGCATGTTGTGGCATGTTGTGTGTTGTGGCATGTTGTGGTATGTTAAGTGTTGATGTGTGTGTCATGTTGATGCGTGTGTCATGTTGATGTGTTGATGCATATTGCATGTTGAGGCATTTTGAGGCATGTTGCGTGTTGGTACATGTCATGGTGCTATGAGGTGTGTTGCGTGTGGAGGCATGTTGCATCCTCCTTCTTCCTTCTTTCCTTCCTTCCTTCCTTCCTTCTTTCTTTCCCTCCTTTCCCCCACCCCTGGAGGCCACCTTCGTTTGGTTGGTAACCTGCGGCAGGGGTGGGCAGCAGGGCAGAATGAGCAACTGACTGCGAGGGACAGGGCAGGGCAGAGACTCGGCAGCCGGGGTTAGAGACTGCTTGTGCCGCCGGGATTGCCCTCTCCTGCCCGGTCATGGAGCCAGCAGGAGCTCCGCTCCTAAAGTCTCCTATTGTCCTTCCCCAGGAGCGGCGAAACCTGCAGGCCGAAGGTGGGAGGAGGGGGGAAGGGAGATAACTGGGCCTGTCAGGATTAAACCTAAGGGAAGCATGCCAGGGCTTGAAGGATGCTGCATTAGTGAGGACTCTCACTCTGTCGTTTCATTTGAGAAAAGGGATAGACGTTTAGAAATTTCTGCTTGTGAACAAGGGGAAACCCCTGTCCCAGAAGGGGAAAAGGGTACTAGGCCAGGAGTTAACAAAGCTCACGGACAGAGATTTAAACTAGAAGTTAAGGGGGAAGGGGATTAAACCAGGCCTGCTGGTAATGAGCCTGAGGGTAAAGGGCCAAGGATGGGGGTGAAATCAATAGCCCAGGTCAAGTGCATCTACGCTAATGCACGTAGCATGGGCAACAAACAGGAGGAGCTAGAAGCCGTTGTGCAGCAGGACAGCTATGACATAGTCACCATCACGGAAATGTGGTGGGATGACGGTCACGACTGGAATGCTGCGATGAGTGGCTATAAGCTCTTCAGAAGGAATAGGCAAGGAAGGGTGGGGGTGTGTGGCTCTGTACATTAGGGAGTGTTTTGACTGTATAGAACTAGACTCCAGGCTAGGAGGTTCCTTGAGTATATGGAAGATAACTTCCTGACACAACTGGTAGGTGAGCCTACCAGGGGAAGTGCCTCGCTAGATCTACTTTTCACAAACAAAGAGGGGCTAGTGGGAGATGTGGAGGTCGGAGGCCGTCTTGGGCTTAGCAATCATGAAATGGCTAAGTTTTCTATTCTTAGTGAGGTAAGGAAGGGGGTTAGCAAAACCTCCACCTTCCAGAGGGCAGACTTTAGGCTGTTCAGAACCCTGGTTGGGAGAGCCCCTTGGGAGATAGTCCTGCGGGGCAAAGGGGTCCAGGAAAGCTGGATGCTCTTCAAGAAAGAAATCCTAAAGGCCCAGGAGCAGGCTGTCCCCATGAGGTGCAAAATTAAAGAGCAGGGAAAATGGCCAGCTGGATGAACAAAGAGCTCTTGGTGGGACTTAAGGAAAAAAGGAGGGTTTACCACCTTTGGATGAGGGAACAGGCAACTCAGGAGGAGTACAGAGATCTTGTTAGGTTATACAGAGAAAAAATTAGGAAGGCAAAAGCCCAGCTGGAACTCAACCTGGCCATTAATATAAAGGACAACAAAAAAAGTTTCTATAAATACATCAACAAAAAGAGAGTCAAGGAGAATGTCCATCCCTTACTGGATGAGGGGGGAAACATTGCGACCAAGGGCAAGGAGAAGGCTGAGATACTTAATGCCTTCTTTGCCTCCGTCTTTAATTGTCANATGACTGGAGGGTGGCCAATGTGACGCCCATCTACAAGAAGGGCTGGAAGGAGGATCCGGGAAACTATAGGCCTGTCAGCCTGACCTCGGTACCGGGAAAGATCATGGAGAGGATCATATTGGGAGAGCTCTCATGGCAAGTGCAGGGCAGGCAAGGGATCAGGGCCACCCAGCATGGGTTTATGAAAGGGAGGTCCTGCTTAACCAACTTGATCTCTTTCTATAACCATGTGACCCACTTTCTCGATGAGGGGAAGGCTGGGGTGGAGGGTGGCGGATGGAGGTGTTGATCCAGGGTGTGCTCATTGCTCTTTCCTTTGCAGTGAAGTGCTCCATATGTCCTGTTCTGAGCTCCCCAGTTCAAGAGGACAGGGAACTGGTGGAGAGGGTATAGAAAAGGGCTACAAAGATGATTAGGGGAGGAGAACATCTCTCTTAGGAGGAGAGGCTGAGGGACTTGGGTCTTTTTAGTCTGGAGAAGAGAAGGCTGAGGGGGGGATCTGATCAACACCTATAAATATTTAAAGGGTGGGTGTCAAGAGGATGGGGCCGGTCCTTTTTCAGTGGTGCCCAGCCATAGGACAAGAGGAAATGGGCACAAACTTGAATAGAACAAGTTCCACCTAAACATGAGGAGGAACTTTCCTCCTGTGAGGGTGGCAGAGCCCCGGAGCAGGCTGCCCAGGGAGGTGGTGGAGTCTCCTTCTCTGGAGACATTCAAACCCCATCTGGACACGTTCCTGTGGGACCTGCTCTGGGTGGACCTCCTTTGGCAGGGGGTTGGAGGAGATGATCTCCGGAGCTCCCTTCCAACCCCATATCACTCTGTGATTCTGTGACATGAATCCTTTAGATATTTAAATATTTTATATTTAAATATAATAATTTAATAAAATTAATTTTTAATTTAATAATTAAATTAATAATTAAATATAATAATATAATAATTTATATTATCTGTCGTAATATAAACATTTACGAGATCTCCTCTTAGTCTTCTCCAAGCCAAGCAGACCCAGGTCTCTCAGCCTTTACTTTAAGAGAGGTGCTCCAGTCCCTTGATCACCCTAGTAGCCATTTGCTGGCCCCTCTCCAGTAGTTCCTTGTCTGCCTTGAACTGGGGAGCGCAGAACTGGACACAGTGCTCCAGACGGGGACCCACCAGGGCAGAGTGGAGGAAGAGGGGGAGGATGATCTCCCTCGACCTGCTGGCCACGCTCTTTTTAATGCACTCAAGGAGACGACTGGCCTTCTTGTCCGCAAGGGCTCACTGCTAGCTCATCGGCAACTTGTTACCCATCCCTCCCTGCTCCCCTGTGGCGCGCACCCGGAACCGGCGCCGGGCGGAGCCTTTGAGGCGGCGCACCCGGAAGCGGTAGCAGGTTCCGGGCGCGGCGGTGTTGTCTCTCCGGGTCGAACAGGTCCATGATGGCCGCTGCGCCTCTGCGTGTGTGAGTGGGACGGGGCGGCGGGGGAGAAGAGGAGGCGGAGGCGGAGAGGGGGAAGAAGCTGGGGGGGAAGGAAGTGAGGAGAAGAAGGAAGAGGAGGAAGGGAAGAGAAGGGGGAAGAAGGAGAGGAAAGGAGGAAAAGGATGGGGAGGGGGAGAAGGATCGGGGGAGGAGGAGGAGGAGAAGGAGAAGCAGCACAGTGGGGAGGAAAAAGGGTGGGGAAGAGGAGGAGGAAAAGAAGTGTGGAGGGGAGGAGGGTGGAGGGAGGGGAGGAGGCTGGCGGGCGGCGGGGCTGTGGTCTGGCGGCTCCTGACAACGCCCTGTCCCGCAGGCTGGCCTGTGGCGATGTGGAGGGGCGCCTGGAAGCTCTCTTCAGCCGAGTTCGGGCAGTCCAGGCCAAGAGCGGCCACTTTGATGTAAGACTCGGGGACTGGATGACACGAGTGGGGTTCCCCTGGGGGTGGGTGGGGGCAAGAAGCCTGCACGGGATGATGGTGATGTCAAAAAGAGTTAAAAAGTCCACAAAATTGAGTGGCTGTGATGTGATGGCCTGCTCTGAAACCATAGCAATGGGGAATAGGAAGCCCCTGACACAGAAAGCCCCTATGTTGCAGGTGGAGTGATTAACTTCACTCATAAGAGAGAAGCACTGAAATATTTATCAATATAAAACAGTGATCTAACAAAGTTTGATAGTGAATGCGACAGCGCTTTATGAGATTCAATGTCAAGGTACACTGTATTATTTACTGCAGAGAGGCCAGGGTCAGACATGCTGTCAGGGAGACCCTCCTTTTGAGTCACGAGATTCAGAAAGGAGCCCCTGGCTTTCTAAATTCCTTCCCAGAGAGGAGTCTGGGTGACCAGTCCTGGTCCCAGGCTTGGTCAATGGTTTATGTCTAAAGGATTATATATGCGCAATCAATCCTTTATATCACTTAGCTAAGATTTCAAATTTAGCATGCTATTAGTCACTTACTGACAATCTGTTGTGGCAAGGAATCTCTCAACCTCGAGATGTAACCTTGAGAGGCATCCATCCTTCCTGGCGTGCAGCCTATTGCGGTGCAGGAGAGCTCCAAGGGCTCTTGGGCTGTCCACTATTTATAGAGTAAGATAATTGACCTTTGGTCGTATTTGCATAGCAACAAAATATCTAGGTCCCCACTCCAGACAGCCATCCCCAAAAGTCCGGGTGCAGCCCATCACAAACTCCCACTGACAGTTATGGCCTGAGCAGGAGCCGGGAAAGGGGGAGAGCACACCACCACACCATAAATGTAAATAATCCAGTCTTGAAGTTAGCCATTGTCCCAAGTGGAGATACAATGGAGTGGAAGCTTGAACAGTAGCCAGGTGGTAGCTGGTAGAATGAAGGTATAGTCTCTAGTTACCTTAGATAATTTTAATACTAAAAATTATATCTCCAGGAGGACATTTTACACTTAAGTGTAAGGCCACCTTAGTATAATGAGCCAGACAGGAGTTAGGACATGCAAAAATGAGGGTTTTTTTTATATAATGACAGTATATAGTGACCAATCAGCTGTTCTGATGTGATTTTCCTTCGTTATCTTTTTGTATAAAAGACCCTGGGTATTTCCTAACAGGTCCGCTCACTTTGCAAATTATCGCCTAGAACCCTTAATGGCACAGAACTGGAATAAAACAAATATCTTGGCTCCATGTGCGAATCGGGAGAAGCTCCTGGGTGGGTTTCGCGCTGGGATAGGTGTTGCCCCCCTCCAGGGCTGTGCTCCCACCTCGTTCTGCTTGGGATACGAAGGGACTGGCAGAAGGGGCTTTGCAGCCCCATCAGCCCTCCTTGCCCAGCACCAAAATGTTGGGAGGAGCTGTAACCCATGGACAGAGAGTGTGAGAGAGTGACTGTTGCCTTGTTGCATTTAAACCTATTAATGTTGCTGTTACACGTTTAATACTAGATGCAGATAAGAGCTACGAAGATGATCAGGGACTGGAGCTACTCTGTGCTGAGGAAAGAGACCTGGGTCTGTTTAGCCCGCAGAAAAGAAGACTGAGAGGGGACCTCATCAACGCTTATCAATATCTAAGGGGGGGGGTGTCAAGAAGACGGGGCCAGACTCTTTTCAGTGGTGCCTGGTGACAGGACAGGGGGAAATGGGCACAAACTGGAATACAGGAAATTCCATCTCAGCATGACGAAAAACTTCTTCCCTGTGAGAATGCCAGAGACCTGGAACAGGCTGCTCAGAGAGGTTGTGGAGCCTCCTTCCCTGGAGACACTCAAAACCTACCTGGATGCATTCCTGTCCAACCTGCTCTAGGTGACCCTGCCTTGGCAGCCCTGGGGGTTGGACTAGATGATATCTGAAGATCCCTTCCAATCCTGACCATTCTGTGATCCTATGAAGGTCAAGTTGGATGGGGCTTTGAGCAACCTGGTCTAGTGGGAGGTGTCCCTGCCCATGACAGGGTTGTGGAACTAAATGATCTTTAAGGTGCCTTCCAACCCAAACCATTCTGTAATAAACACAGAGGAACCTCTCCACCATACCAAACAAAATCCTGATGAAATGATGCGTGTCACAGTGTTGGGACAGTATGGCTTATAATGAAAAAGTGGTATGTGTTGTATCTTTGGTCAAATGGCAACTCTCACTTCTTTTTAGATGCTTTTGTGTGTTGGGAATTTTTTTGGCGCTACTTCAGAGGCAGAATGGGCAGAGTATCGCACAGGGGCCAAGAAAGGTAAGGAAGGTATTGTCACACTGGATGCTGGATATTGCACTACTTTGCAACCCACTTCACTGTCTCATCGCAGTGTGTTTTTGAATTCAGAATTTACAGTTAAGGAGTGTAATGTTAAAGCAGTTAAGTTGTATTGGGAGACATCCACACAGGAGGGCAGGATGGGTTTGTTTTGAAACAAAACTCGTTTCTGTTGTGTTCTTGGACTCAAGAGCACAAAAATGCATGTGTCCAAGTCACCTGCCCATGATTTGGGAGTCAAGTCCTATGCTTTGGTCATCTGGCTGGTGCTGTTTGCAGTGCTAGTAGACATAGGGCGCTGCTAATTGGTGTCGGGGTCTTCTCTCTCCTTGCCTGGATGTGTTACAATTCCACTTCTGTTCCTACTATCACCTCCTTACAGTTTCAGCCCACGGGCTGCCATGTGGAGCAATCCTTGTTTTCTCACCCCAGGTAGTCTGAGAAGCTCTATGTAGATGTTTACAGCAGTTCGGTCAGCAAGCCATGGGATCTCAGGACGCCTGCCAGTGTGTATCCCTTCTGCCACTCCTGATGCTTCCCTCACAGAAATTCCCAGTCATTCCCTGTTCACTGAATACAAAACAGCAATAGTTTCCTATTTAAGAAGGGAGAACAGCAGCAGGTTGTTGGGGTCTGTAGGAATGCCACAATTCCTAGTAAATGTGGGCTGAACTTGTGCTAATGTACTTGAATTAAAGCAGACCAAATGCATGTGGTTTTCTTCCTCAGCTCCAATTCCAACCTACGTGCTTGGTGCTAATGACCAAGAGACCATCAGCTATTTTCCAGATGTCAGTGGCTGCGAATTAGCTGAGAACATCACTTATTTAGGTAAGGCTGCAGGTGGTTTGTGATAAGGGATGTGTATTTGTCTGGTGGTGCTTTCGTGATTGTTTTCTGATCTTCCCACTTCAAAGCCGTTCCTTTTTCTGGAAATTTTAAGGTGGCATTTCTTTTTCCGGGGTTCAGACTGGAGTTGAACTGCATGTTGAGAGGCTGATACAATCTGCTGTGGAAAATGTGAAAGAGAACCCTGCTTTTTTTATTGTTGTCTAACACTGAACTTGCTAACCAAAAGCAATAGTGGTTGAAAGAGCCTGTTCTTTGAGAATATCTTATTCCCGTAACATGTCTGTCTTTGTATGGAGAAGGTTTCCTAATTGAAGTATGATTTTGCTGTGCTCTTGAGGCTGTACTGGTATAGCAGAGGTAAGAACTGTCAACTCTAAAGGTAACGAAGCTGTAGCAAAGCTAAAAGGAAAAACTACTGTCTTTCTAGAATGCCACCTGACAAAAACATAACCAGTAAGGGCACTTGCGGTTGGCTTTTTATCACTCTGCCTTCATACTGAGCTTTTGATATGGATTGACTTTGTGGGACCAAGATAGCAGTGAGGAGAGAAGGCTGGGGGTTGTCTGAGCAGACTCAACAGGGTTTGAGTCACTGCATTAAAACATGTCCTTACCAGAATTTATGGGCACAGAAAATGAGCTTTCTGTAAGGATAGTTTCAGTAGAATAAGGCAGGACTGCTGAATTTGATCCTCTGTCTATGATGTGACTAAGAGATTACTTGCAATGCCTACGTCTCAAATGTGTGCCTCTGTTAATGCAGGCCGTCGAGGTCTTTACAGCAGTTCTTCTGGACTGCAGATCGCATACTTGAGTGGCATTGAGTCCCAGGATGAGCCAGCTCCTGCCTACAGTTTTAACACGAAGGATGTGGTGGAATTAAAAGCATCTTTGTTATCAACCCCAAACTTCAAAGGTGTTGATGTATTGCTGACATCCCCCTGGCCCAGACATGTGGGAACTTTTGCCAACAGTCCGGTAAGTGTTCTGTTTTCTGGTGGAATGGGTTTCCAGATGGATTTAACAAAGGATTACCTTTCTGCTTGGTTTTGGCAATTTTGGCTATTAGGTCATCTCTGAGTGCTTGAGAAAGCTAAAAGTAAAAACAGACAGCGGATATTCTGTTTTTTCAGAGAAGAACCATTCAGGAGGGGTATTTGTGAAACTTCAGGGTGTTGGATCTGTCCCTGCCTGAAAAAATCTGAGTCAATAGCTTTCATCTGATTGCAAATGTTGCTCTGAATTTAGTTGGTTGCAGTTGCTGTGGAACAATGCTGCCAGTCTCTGTAGGCAGCACAGAAGAAAACTGCTTTCTTGAGGGTGGGTTAGTGCCTGTCCAGCTGCCACAACGAAGGGCTGTGACAGATGCTTGCCAGGTCAGGGTCTTGTTCCCTGTGCTTTTACCTAAGATAACATGGTTGTCGCGGACGGAGTGATTAACTTCACTAGTTAGAGTGAAGCAGTGAAATATTTATTAAGGTGAAACAGTGATTTAACAAAACCAGTAGTAAGTGCAATAAAACCAGTAGTAAATGTGATAGTGTTTTACGAGATTCGATGTCAGGGTACACTTTATTATTTACTGCATAGAGGACAGCGTCAAACAAGCTGTCAGGTAGACCCTCCCGTTGAGTCACGAGGTTCAGAAAGGACCCCCTTGCTTTCTAAACTCCTTCTCAGAGAGGAGTCCAGGTGCAGCTGGATCCAATCCTAGTCCCAGACTTGGTCAACGGTTTATGTCTAAAGGATCATATATGCACAATCAATCCTTTACATTACTTAGCTAAGATTTTAAAGTTTAGCATGCTAGTAGTCACTTACCCAGAATCTGTTGTGGCAAGGAATCAACCTCGAGGAGTAGAACCTTAAGCAAGCACCCTCACAAAAGGGGAGATCCTGACCTGCAGCCCGCTGCCATCCAGGAGAGCTCCAAGGGCTCTGGGGCTGTCCACTATTTATACAGTAAGATAATTGACCTAGAGTCATATTTTCATGGCAACAAAATTTCTAGGTCCCCGCTCCAGACAGTATTTTGACTATATTGCCAGCCATCCCCCAGAGACCGGGTGCAAGTTATCACAGCTGCTGTTGTGATGGCCGTGGTGGCCATGGTGGCAGGAGCTGGGGGGGGGTGGGGGGTGCAAACCAGGGAGAGCACACCGCCACAATGGTACAGGTGACAGACGTAGGCTATTTCTGAGCTTCTCTCTTCCCCTGCCCTTTTCCTTCCCTACTTCACTTCTCAGTCTACAGCTAGTGTGGAAGAGGCAGCACAAGAAGAGCCCTCACCCAAGGAAATGATTGGAAGTCTGTTCTTTGTGTTTTGTTTTGCTCTGACTTCTCAGGGATGGGAGTGGGATAAAATTGTGCTTCCTAAGGAAACTTCAGAGCTTTCCTATTTGCTTGATTCATGCAATAAAGCTTTGGATCTCTGGGCATGTGGTCAAAACTTGTCTTAATGATTTGGACATCCCTTGGTGTTTTCCAAACCCACTCTGTGCTGCCCTGGCTTCACAAGATCAAGAGAAGGAAAATATGACAAATGTGGATCAATGAAATGAGTGGATGTAAACGCTGGGTACACAGAATGGAATAAATGAGTAGGCTCTGCTTGGCAATAAGAGATCAAGCCTTTTTGACTTTTTTTTTTCCCACTTCCAGGGAATGGTGCCCACTATAGTCAGTCTCTACTTTTCCAGCCTGCAGTTCTGTATGATACCATTTCTTTTCACTACAGTCTGACAGGTGTTTTTGAATATAACTTGGTTTCTATTTTATAGGGAGGAATAGATACCAAGAAGTGTGGCTCCAAGTTAGTATCTGATCTAGCTGCAAGTCTGAAACCAAGGTACCACTTTGCTGCCCTGGAGAAGGTCTACTATGAAAGACTTCCTTACAGGTTTGTAAGACCATGTGAATTCTCATTTATTTTCTAAATAGAGTTCAGTTTTTAAAGAAGACAGGAGTACAACTTCAAAATAATTTTATGAAGTCATCCAGGTCCGACACAGGATCAAGATTGTTTCTCAGATGCATCTTATTACTGTAATTCCTGCTGCCTTGAAAACTGTGCTGTTGCTGACACCACCTGCCCCAGTACATTGCTGTGAATCTGATGCCAAATTAGTTGCAAGTGTTCAGCTTAATTCAGGGGTGTATCTCTGAAAATGTATCATGGAAAAGCTCCTGTGTAGTCAAGAGAGTGGTGTTTTCAGTTATAACTTTGTATATAGGATGTGACTAGTAACATAAGGCAGGTGTCAGAACAACCTACACATAGAACTAAGGCTGGCGTGTTAATGTTGGATAAGATTATTATCCTTTCCACAGGAAGCACTTTAAAGTGTATAGCTGTGTGTATATCACTAGTGAATTGTCTTCTCCTCTCTGTATTTGGACTGCAATGAGATGTCATTTTGGTCTGTGCAGCTGTTTGCTGTTAGATAAGTCTGTCTGTCCTCAGCCCTCCTTGTTCTTGGCCAAAGGCTGTATGTGGCTGACCTGCTGTCTGAGTAGCTTCATGGAGGACATGTCATTTTCCTACTGTCCTTTTCTATGTTGTATCTGCCAGTACAGTCTTGTTTTACTTCCTTACAGAAATCACACAGTGCTACAGGAGACCCCACAGCATGTGAGCAGGTTTATTGCACTTGCTGATGTTGGCAATACAAGCAAGAAAAAGGTACTGACACTCTTGAATCTTTCTTCTTTTCCCAAGTACAAGTAATAGGGCAGTAAGCCCAGCATTGGCTAGCCAGAGGAGAGCATCTGTCCCTTAAAAGCTTGACTGAAGTGGAGGGATCTGTCTCACTTGAGTAATAGATATCATTTGCACATTATGTTAGAAGGGTAAGTGTTGCAAGATGTGCTCTGAGGCACCATTGTTCTTCTCTACCTGGTCAAATGGCATCTAGCTGTGAAGACAGCTGCAGAGGAAGGTGGTTAGAAAGCTGTCATTCCTTCCTCTTACCCCTCTGCTTTATGTATTTTCTATTCATATGGCCTCCTTTAAGAAGGAAGTGACATTCCAAAGGAGCCCTTACACATCACTAAAAATTATTAACTTCTGGGATGGGAAAGGTCTGGTTCGTTTTGTTTTGGTTTGGTTTTTTTTAACCTGCTTCTATTCCCCCCTTGAGAAAGTTACAGAATATTGGTATAGAAAGACAGGTTGCTAGTGGTTAAGAAGGCATAGGAACCAGGCCTGGTAACAAAAAGAGGTCCAGGAGTTCTGGACAGAAAGAACACCTGGAAACAGGCAAGGATCAAGGTTGTTTCTTTTTCAATTAGGATACACTGCTGCTTTTCAAACAGATCTTTCCTTAAACTGGAATGAGGAAGCACTCCATAAACTCTTGGTTGTACTGGATGGGACACTGGCACAAGGAGTGTGGTTTTCATGTCCGGCCTTAGTTTAAACACTGATTTGCTGAGTTCTTGCAGTGCTAAATGGTGTGCTACCATTTCAGGGTGGCTTAGTTCACAACCGATGTCTTTAGAGTTGCAGTCACGGCAAAAGTTTCTTGCATTTGGGCCATCTGTTTTTGTTCTAGTATCTCTATGCCTTCAGCATTACGCCGATGAGCTTGATGAACCCAGCAGAGCTGGTGAAACAGCCACAGGATGTCACCGAAAATCCATACCGAAAGGAAGCTCAGAAGACCAAAGCACCCCTGTGTGCAGAGGTAGCCGCTTCTACCCATATGTGCGCTCTGGTTTCACTCTCTGTGTTTACAGAGCTTAGAACAATGTTCAGCTTTAACATTGGAATATTTCTGTCCAATATTTCTGAGCTCTGCGTGAACTATTTGCATCAACCAAGTTGTATAGATGCAACATGTGGGAGTTTGTTACAATTTTCCCCTTCTTAAGCCAACCATCTCCTGGCTGCATCAAAAGCAGTGTGGCCAGCACATCAAGGGAGAGGATTCTGCCCCTCTACTCTGCTGTAGTGAGAACCCCCTGCAGTGCTGCATCCAGCTCTGGGGCCACCAACATAAGAAGGACCTGTTGGAGAGAGTCCAGAGGAGGTCACAAAGATGATCAGAGGGGTGGAGCACCTCTGCTGTGAGGACAGGCTGAGAGATTTGGGGTTATTCAGCCTGGAGAAGAGAAGGCTCCTGGGAGACCTTAGAGCCCCTTCCAGTACTTAAAGGGGGCCTACAGGAAAGATGGGGACAAACATTTTAGTAGGGTCTGTAGCGATAGGACAAGGGGTAATGGCTTTAAATGAAAAGAGGGGAGATGTAGACTAGATATAAGGAAGAAATTTTTTACGCTGAGGGTGGTGAAACACTGGCACAGGTTGCCTAGAGAGGTGGTGGATGCCCTATCCCTGGAAAGATTCGAAGTCAGGTTGGACTGATAGGGCTCTGAGCAACCTGATCTAGTTGAAGATGTCCCTGCTCATTGCAGGGGACTTGGACTAGATGACTTTCAACCCAAACTATTCTATGATTCCTCCTGCAGGTCTGCATGGTGATGCTGTAGTTAGATCTATTTGCCTGTCAGACTGTCCCCTATCGGCACCTCAGCATGCATGGTCTTATTCTTTCTAAGCTTGTAGGCTACAAATTAGTCCCCAATTTTCTCCCTTAGACTGCTGGCTACTCAGATGCTACTTTTTTTGATGTTGCATTTCCACTGTATCCCTCAATGCTGGTGAGCTTGGTGTTGGGTACTGTTGCGTTGGGTTTTTTTCAAGTGTCCTGAGTTACCAACTCCATGCTCCTTTAAATATTGATTGCTTGCCACCTGAGGGCAGAAGGGTTCCTTCCTGGGGCCTGCACACTCAGCTGTTGGTGTCAGAAGATTTGAAATTGCCAACTTTGTAATTTGATCATCAGAAAAGTGGATTGTGTTTATCAGTGTAGAGACTCAAGATTGTTTCCCTGTGTAGAGCGTGATTTTCCCTCTAAGCATTGTGGGATACTCTGCTAATGCAGACATGTGATATATATGTCTGTGTATCTTAATGTAATGGAGAAAAACCAAATCGGGAGATCATTGGCAGGGGGGAAAAATACTCAGCCTGAAGTTACACTTGACTTGGACTTTGCTGGAACAGCGTGTCAGGTAGGAAGTGCAGGCGCTGCTCTCCAGCCTTTCTCTGGAGAGAACATGCAAGCAGAGCGAAGAGCTGGCTCCTTCCAGTTGACAGTGTGGGTCAGCATGAGGGTAACAGGTGCCTCCCGACTCCTTTACCTGTGGCAACCTCTCCGCCCCCAGCTGAGACTTGCTGTTGTGTTCAGTCCCTGCCAGTAAGGCTTTAAATAGACCAAACAGTAACTTGTTGGAAGCAAAAATTCTTGCATCGTTGAGCTTCAATATCCAATTGAAGATGGGCATGAAAGCTTGTGGAGTTTACTGGGAAAAATGCTTCCGCTGTACGTGCTGATTCTTCCAGCATGGGTTAGATTTTAGACTGCAGTTGTGCTCTCATGTGGGAAGCAAAGGTAAGCTGGCGTGAGCAGCCCTGCTCTTTGCTGCCCTCTTCCCAAATGCTTTCCTCTGCAGCATTAAAGCCTTCTAATGGCATTTTACCATACATGCTAACTTAGTCAAGTGGTTTCAGCCTCTGTGGGAGTCTGTTGAGAGGTTAACATCTCCAAGAAACACAGGCATTCTTTTGGCACTCACTGGCTGTCAAGCGAAAATGAGATTTGAATAATCTATAAAATCAAGCAATTCTGAATGTGCAGTATAAGGCTAAATAGGAGAATGTGGCAATTTGGGGCAGCTCTCCCAGAATTTTTTCCCTGGCTGAGGTGGCATATCCAGGCAGGCAAAGTCAACTGTGTTTCTGGGAGAGCTCAGTTCATTCTGTTCCAGTATATTGATGCTTTCGCTGTTGTTCAAAGGTGGTTATAAACCTCTTCAGCAAAAGACAAATTCTTTTATGTACTGTGACTCTTTGTGATGCAGTTACATTGGGCTTTGGTTTTCATCTTCTAAACAGGAAGAACCAGCTTGTCAGTTTTTCTTTGATTTGAACAAGCATCACGGAAAGAAACGTCCCTCAGATGAGAAAGCAGCAGGGAACTCCCAACCTAAGCAAGCCAAAAAACCCCGTAAGTATGTGTATGCTTTTTTCCTGAGCTTGTCCCTTGAGGCATTGAAACATGTTGCTCTTCGTTTTTCTCAAGCTGTTGAGCTATGTCAGCTTGCCAACGTGCTCTGTCGCTCTACTAGATGCTGTTGGAATACAGAGGAATGAAGGGTCCCTTGTTTCTTACAAACCTGACAATCAATAGGTGAATGAAAAGTCAAAAGGATAGTTTCAAAGGTAGTTGGGTCTGTGGTGGTTGCGGTGGGGCTGATGCCATTTACCCTCTGAAAATGACTACAGGCACTTTCACAAAGCAGCATGTTTCCATTCAGAGGGACTGCAAGATCATGGTGCTGATGAGTTCTTGAAACACCACTTCAGTTGTTCTGTGCTGTGACTTCACTAAGTATTAATGCACAGGGAAGGGAGGAAGCTCTTCTGTTACCTCTGTATTTCTGTGCTGTAAATCTCATTAGTCTGACTTGAAGAAATCGAAATGAAATTTTCAAGGATCATGACTTCTCACTGACAGTGTTATTTCAAGCCTCTATCTTTAGAAATATTGGTCTCAGTTATAAAGAAATTTAGGTTTAAAATGCAAATGTCAGCCTCCCCTTTTGTTCCTGTAAAACCTATTCCCACTGCCAGCAGGTAAGGGGACATTCTTCCAAAATATTTCTGGTAGATAAGTCTGATTGCCTTTGTTACATGAGACTAAGTTGTTTGGGTTTTAGATTTCCAAACCCTTTGCATAGTCCTTGCACTTAACAGTTCTATGGGCTAAATTACTGTATGCTAAAACAAACACAGTGTCGCTGCAGAAGAGCAACTGGCTGTAATGGCAGTCAGTTTTGATGAAAGAATGCATGTGTTTCGTGTGTGACGCAAGAATGCATCTTGTTTTCCTCTATCACTGCTGTAGGACATAGTGTGCCATTGCGCATATTCATACAACTTCCAAAGCCTTCTGGAGTTTGATACCATGAGAAGAGAACCTTGTTACACTGTTTTGCTCGGAAATTAATCCCAGAATTGGACATTTGGTTTTCTGCGGTTCTTGGGAGGGCCACCTCATGTTTATAGTATTTGCAAAGCTGCTTCTCTAATCCTGTACACAACCTGCAGAGGATGTGAATATAGCGTGTGACCCTAAGGAGAGGCCTAGCTAATCAGTGCCATCAACTTATCTTAAAGTTCAGCTCAGGTATCACAATTTGGATGTGATTCCAGGTGTTTTGAGTGTGATGAATAGGGCAGAACTGCCAAGTGTGTTTGGCAGCATCTGTCCTTGTCTGTACCTATGCAGTAATTTTACCTCATTTTGATTTGTTTGTTTAAATTTGCTGGTGTTTTCCTATTAGTGAGCTATAACCAATAAATTCCTGGAATTAGAGCTCTTCCATTAAATTAGAGCGCTCAATGAGAATGGCAGTCAGGAAGGGTGTGACTGCTGCCACCTCCTCTTTTCCTGAAATTTCCCAGAGGCACCAGTTCTCTGACCAGATCTGCTTCCAGGAACTGTGTCCTTCTGACATTTTCAGTGCTTTATTAACTGGGAAGGGTGGCTGGAAAATAACAACTCTTCAGCTCTTGTTCCATGCCTTGTGCTAACACTTGTTTCTCTTTCCCAATAAAGCACAGCCCATGGGGCCCTGCTGGTTCTGCCTGGCCAGCCCAGACGTTGAGAAGCACTTGGTTGTTAGTATTGGCACGCACGTAAGTACCTGTAGCGTGTTCTGTGCTACATGGTGGCAGAATCGTGCTAAGACACAGCAATATAAATATAAATCTCCATTTTTAAATCTTAGAAAAACCCAAACAAACTTGATTTGAAGCTGATTCTTGGTTTTGTTTTCAGTTTCTTCACATCTCCCCTACAAAAGACATAAATATATAGATAGCCTTTTAAAAAATGAAGCATTGCCTAGTTTTGCTCCAGCAGCAGAGCTGGCTGACAGTGTCAGAACATTTTTCGCTGTGCCAGCCCTCACGGTTTGCTAAAGTTACCATCTGGCAGAACTTTTCCAGTGTGAACTCCTTGTAAACTAGGACCTGCCTTGGCTACAGGATTCACTCTCTGGAGTTATGCCAGATCTCTCTGGGATGATTGGTTTCAATTTTATTATATATAGATTCAGTTTTATTATATATAGATTAAACAGAAGATAAGATAGCTTTAAAGTTGACATCTTAAAGAATATCTTGGAGATTAATTCATTCATTGATATATTCACTTTGCTTAAAGTTACTGCTCCTGTATCCATAATCCACCTCATACTGCTACAGGGATGGGTTTGTCCATGGGTTTATTTTAAAAGCTCTTCATAATTTTCAAGTGGATTTTCTTGTCATAGTAAGAAATTCTAGCCACAGTAGTGAAGTTCACTCAGCAACTTTCCTGCAGACAAGGCATTCTCCAGCATTCAAGAGATTAATTTTTTGTGTCCTTTAGCAATCCGTCTTTCTCATTCCTCTAGTAATTAATAAATTGCTAATAAAATAAGTGACACAGAGGGGACTTTCCTGTTCCTGAGGCAGAATCACTAGGCTGGGGGATACTCAGAATATGGTCAGAGAGTAAACTTCCACAGCACATTAAGTGTGTGTTGCTCGCAGTGAGTAACTGGTGTGTATTGTTTCACTCTAGTGCTATCTCGCCCTGGCCAAAGGTGGCTTGCTGCCTGATCATGTCTTGATTTTGCCTATTGGCCACTATCAGTCGGTGGTTGACTTGTCTTCAGAGGTGCTGGAAGAAGTGACCAAGTACAAGTCTGCCCTAAAGGAATTTTTCAGAAGCAAGGGAAAGAGATATGTCCTGTTTGAAAGAAACTATAGGAGTCAGCACCTGCAGTTACAGGTATGGTTTTAGCGGCACCCTGGAAGAACACACTTCTCTGCAAATGAATGGAAAGTTCATCTTCAAAATTCTCTCTTTTTTCCGTCCCTTCCTAGAGTATGGACAGAAGTCATCCTACAGATGCAAAAATAAAACTGGTTTCCATGCACTGGTACAAGTTAGGGGTTAACCTACTAGAAACCAGCTCTGCAGAGAGGGACCTGGGAGTCTTGGTGGACAACAAGTTGACCATGAGCCAGCAATGTGCCCTTGTGGCCAAGAAAGCCAATCATCTCCTGTGGTACATTAAAAAGAGCATGGTCAGCAGGTCAAGGGAGGTCATCCTCCCCCTCTGCTCTGCCCTGCGGAGGCCACATCTGGAGCACTGTGTCCAGTTCAAGGCAGACAAGGAACTACTGGAGAGAGGCCAGCAAATGGCTACAAAGATGATCAGGGGCTGGAGCACGTCTCTTATGAGGAAAGGCTGAGAGACCTGGGTCTGTTTAGCCTGGAGAAGAGAAGACTGAGAGGGGATCACATACATCTTTATAGATATCTAAAGCATGGGTGTCAAGAGGATGGGGTCAGGCTCTTCTCAGTGGTGCCTGGACAGTGACCTCAGTGGTGACAGGACAAGGGGCAATGCACAAACTAGAACACAGGAAATTTCATCTCAACATGAGGAAAAACTTCTTTGAGGGTGCCAGAGCCTCCAGGGCTCTGGGCTGAGGCTGCCCAGAGAGGTAGTGGAGTCTCCTTCTCTGGAGACATTCAAAACCCACCTGGACATGTTCCTGTGCAACCTGCTCTGGCTGGACCTGCTTTGGCAGGGGGTTGGACTAGGTGATCTCCAGAGGTCTCTTCCAACCCCTGCCATTTTGGGATTCTGTGCTGGTTCTGCCACAGTCCTTTAATTCTTCCCGTTAGAGCAGCACAGCATTGGTTATGCTGAGTGGGCAAGGAACATTTTGCCCTGTGTGGAACTGATTAAAAACCCCACAAGGTTTTCAGATAAGACCTTGATCTGGCTCCAGTTGGCTCATGCTGGCTTGTGGTGCTTGCATTTCTAGGCTGGAATATAAAGATATCCGCAGAACTCTGGTCATTGTCTACTAGTACCAGCCCTTTGATTTGATTTTTATTTTTGTCCTTGTGTTTCAGTCATTTAGTGGTTTATTGTGGTGGTTTCTGTGTTTGG
This sequence comes from Calidris pygmaea, assembly GCA_003697955.1. Lineage (NCBI taxonomy): Eukaryota > Metazoa > Chordata > Aves > Charadriiformes > Scolopacidae > Calidris > Calidris pygmaea. The sequence goes on from QJSC01017316.1 coordinate 33,909, forward strand.
CAGATCTGTCACTGTAGCAGAGCAGCCTTAAGCTACCACAGAGATCAGAAAGGAGAAACTGTGCTGAGAACTTTTTCAAGCTTTTAGTTTTCAGCATTTTTTCAGCTCCTACACAAAAAAAAAATCTCGTAAGTTTAAGCCTGTACAGATGGGTGCTGCCCTGTCTTGTGTGATGACGCTGAACGGTACTGAGGAGCATACCAGCTCCAGTGATGGATTGATCAATTGCTTTCTGCAAGTGGGTTTGTTTTGTCCTTTCCTTTTTACGGAAACATCTTCCCTTTCCAGGTGATTCCTGTCCCGTTGGACCACTGCACTGCTGAAGACATTAAAGAGTCGTTTATTGCACAGGCACAGGAACAACAGATTGAATTGGTAGAAATCCCAGAACACTCAGATATCATGCAAGTACGAGATGAGATTTCACTTGTTGAATTTACTTTCCCTCTGTCCAGTCTCGGGTGGTGGTGTCCCTCTGAAGTCCCTTGCTGCTGTTGGAGGCAGAACATTGAGGGCTTGATCTGTGCCAGGTGTATTCTGCTCCAGGTGAAGATCCCATGAACAATGGATGTATTGCTGATCCCAAAATGATTCCAGCTGTGCACAGCGCTTGCTGGATTCATTCCTTCAGATACCCAACACCAACCCTCCTCCGGCGCTGTGGTGCGGAAGGAGGCCGTTTTAGGTTCCCTTGGATAGGAATTTGCAAGAAAATCTTCCTGTTATTATCAGAGAAATGACATAATATCCCTGGCTCTCCCCTCCCCCCTTGCCCTCTCCCCTCCCCTCTTCCTGCTGTTCCCCCCTCCGTTACACCCCCACCCCCTTCCCCCCACAGGTGGCACAGCCGGGGACCCCTTACTTCTACGTGGAGCTGGACACGGGGGAGAAGCTCTTCCACCGCATCCGGGGCCGCTTCCCGCTACACTTCGGCAGGTCGGTACCTTCCCCCCCACTTCCCTCCTCTCCCCCTCCTCTCCCCCTTTCCCTTTTCCCTCCCCCTTCCCCTTCCCCTTCCTCTCCCCTCCCTCTTTCCTCCTTCCCCTTCCCGCTGACGTCACGCGTGACGGCAGGTGGTGACGCGGTGGCGCTCCCCGCAGGGCGGTGCTGGCGAGCCCGGCGCTGCTGGCGCTGCCGCAGCAGGCCGACTGGCGGCGGTGCGCGGCGGGGCGGGCGGCGGAGGAGGAGGCGGCGCAGGCCCGCGCCTTCCGCCGAGACTTCCAGCCCTTCGACTTCGCCCTCCGGGACTAACGGCGGCCGAGCGGGGCGGGCGATCGTTGACGCGGCAATAAAGGCGGAGGAACCGGTAGCACCGAGTGGCTGTGGCGCCATGGAGCGGGGCGCTCACCCCGCCGGTTCCGGCGGCAGCGCGGAGCGAGCCCCTGGCGGGGCGGCCTTGCGGGGACAGCCGGCGGGCGGCTGCGGGCCCTGGGAGATGCGGGACCGCCTAGGGACCGGCGGCTTCGGCAACGTCTGCCTCTACCAGCACCAGGTGGGGCCAGGCGGGGTGGGCCGGGGGCGGCCGGGGGCGGTCAGAGCCGGAGCGGCTGATGGCGCTGTGTCCCGCAGGACTCGGGCGTCCGGGTGGCCATCAAGTCCTGCCGTCTGGAGCTCAGCGTCAAGAACAAGGACCGCTGGTGCCACGAGATAGACATCATGAAGAAGTGAGTGAGGAAGGAGACGGCACGGCCCGGGCAGCCGGGGAACAGTCCCTGAACCAGTCGGGCTGAGGGACCAGGGCGTGGGGACAGCCAGCCCCTGGATCAGCCGGGGCGTGGGGACAGCCGGGCCCTGAGCCAGCTGGGCTGAGGGTCTGCCTGTCACCTAGCAGCTCTGCGCTGGTTTATCTGTCATCCTAAGATGCCCGGGTGGTTGCTGTGCTGTGCTAGCTGATGCCATGACTTGGGGGCTAGCGACATTGGAACCCTCTGTGCTCTAGTGCTGCCTGGGCTTTTTGTGCATTCCTTGTTGATACCTGAATTCCTCCAAGCTCACACCACACTGCGTTGGGTTTTCATGTGGTAACACGAGGACACCCGCATATTCCCACACGGTGCAGTTCCTCTTTGATCTAGCAACCGGGGAGCTAGGAATTGGGTTTTTTTCTGTCGTGCCCCCACAGGTACAGAGTCTCCTAAAACTTTTTCGTGAGTAACTATGTACTCTATGCTGCCCGCTGTCCCTCTCTCCAGCCTGTCACTCTGATGTGCCAGTGAACCAGAGCTGGCCGGGTTTGTCATTGTGGGTGTGAGCAGGGTGTCAGGGTCCCATACAGTGGTTCCCTCGACCTGAGAATTCCTCCTCCCTTTTTGAGAGAGATCCTGAAGCATGAAATGCTCCATCTCACTGGTGGCAGCAGGGTCACTGCTTGGTTGTGTTCTGAGTTGTCCTCACCAAGGCCTGTAATGCCCCTGCTGCACAGAGCTTTCCTGACCTCCTGCTCTGCCTTGTCATCCTCACCTGCTCGCTGTATGCACTAGTGTTGGAGGAAACCACTTGCAGGCAACCTGAGTTTGTAAGTTGGGTCTTGGTGATTGCTATTCTCTTTAGCATTTCACTCTGTTTTCTGAATGGAAGCACTGAGCTGCACAGCTCTGGAACTGGCTTCCAGAGGTGTACACATAAGTAACTTGTCTTCACTTCCTTCTGGGTGTGATAATATACATTCCTGAGAGGAATGTGTATTAGAGACAATCAGGAAACAGCTGTTGGAATTCAGTTGCAGAAATGAATCCTTCCCTGTGTGCATGGATTTCACCTGCCTGGTTGTACTTCCCTAGTACAGTTATACAAGCCTTAATGGATTCCTATGAAACCCTTGGACCAGGAGGAAACTGTCCCCCCATGCAGAAACATAATATGTGGCAACATTGCCAGGAATGTGCAGGAATCCAGAGCTTGAGCCTGGATCCCCATCATCCAAGTCTTGTGCCTTGACTTTGAAATGTTGGTCCTGCGCATTGCTGGTTTGTGTATTCCCAAAGTACAGCTGTTATGCATTTGGATACTGGTAGGTACCAGCTGAAGAGCGTATTTCTCAGCAAGGGACACAGAAATTGTACCTGAAACATAAAACGTGGGTGGTTGACAATCTGTTGCCTCATTCATCCGAAAGAGGAGTCAGCGTTTTCATTCAGCTTTCCATGTGCTTAGGTTGAACCATCCCAATGTAGTAAGAGCCTGTGAAGTTCCTGAGGAGATGAACTTTCTTGTTAACGACGTTCCCCTTCTGGCAATGGAATATTGTTCAGGGGGTGACCTCCGGAAGGTAATGTCTGGTTTGCTTTGCAATATTTAGCAAAATAAGTGGGGTTAATGGTGTTTCTGTAACTGTGAAACCATGTATGTTCTGTGGCATCTTTTCTTTTTAGGTACAGGTGTGGGGAAGTAAATGTAAAGTGGAAAAAAACCACATGTGGGAAATGAGGCTTGTGTTTTTGAAACCAGAGGACACAGAAAAATACAAGGGCAGATACTCTTTTATCCTGAAGCAGTGTCTGCTTCCATGGAACTCCGTTAGCATTAATTCAACTAGATACTTCCACCTGGTGTGTTTGGCTTTCGTAGAATCATAGAATGGTTTATGTTGCCTCCTGCCCTGGGCAAGGAACACCTAGAAGTTGCATAGATGCTGGGACAATTTAGGAAGTAACATGCTTCATTTCATTTGATCACTTGTAATGCTTTGTCCCTTAAAGAAAAAAAAAAACACTTTTTTTTTTTATTTCTGATCCTACTTTTCTTTAAATATTTCTCTTATGCTCACTTGGCATCATTTGTGTTTTGCACCACTACTGTCTCACTGCACATCTTCAATCTTCCATAAAGCCTGGAAAAGCATCTGCTTCTGCCTATGTGCCATGCACGTTATGCTTGTGCTCTTTCAGGGTAGTGTTGTGGGCTCTGAGCTTGATTTCTGACTTTGCCCCGCTCCTCCTACCCAGAACTTAAGGAGTGAAATGTTGAAGTTTGGCTTCTCCACCATAGAGGTTTGACTACTAGTGGTGCCTGAAGTGTGGGAGGTAGGCAAAAACGTGAGGGTACATCATGGGAGGAATGGCTGCAGTGCAGAGGTGTGCCTCAGTGATCTATAGAAGCCTTCAGTGTAGCGATCAAAAAATCAGATCCCATATGTGGGAAATTGCCGAAGCTACTTACTAACAGATCATTAAGACAGTGATTATGAGGGAGGTTCCTACGGTGATTCTGTCACACCTTTCAGTAGGAGATAAAAGAGATGAAGAAGCTCTTTAGAATGGAGGCAGGCTTGAGAGTTCAGGTCGTGATCCATACCGGGACACTCCAGTGATCCACAGGCCAATGCTCTGCTCTTTAGCTCAGGCTGAACTAGGTGGTTGACGTAGGAGCCAGCGTGCTGAAGGTCGAGCAATTTCTTCTTGTGGGAGCTCTGTCAGAAAGGAGTCTGTGTCCCAAGGCAGAGCTAGCCAGTGATTGAGCACTCTGAGCAGAAGATGACTTGTGTGGAGTGAGGCAGCCTGTGGCAGTAGCACTATTATTGGAGAACGTGCCCTTTGCTGAGTTTAAGGTGCCTGCAGTGTTGGTGGCTACAGAGGTGGCTACACAGTGTTTGGCAGCTTCTTGGAGCAGGGGTTGGTACCTGGGTCGCTTTTCAATAGGGTGGGTATCACTTGGCTGCAGCACGCTTAATAGAACAAGCTCTGTTAGAGTCATTAAATCATAGAATGGTTAGAGTTGGAAGGGATGATCTAGTTCCAACCCACCTTCATAGTGAAAAATTTCCTCCTGATTTCTAATCTAAATCTACATGCTTCCAGAAGGAAGAAATTTTTTTGCAATGAGGGTGGTGAAACACTGGCCCAGGTTGCCCAGAGAGGTGGTAGATGCCCCACCCATGGAAACATTCATGGCCAGGTTGGATGGGGTTCTGAGAAATCTCATCTCGTTGAAGGTGTCTCTGCTTACTGTAGGGGGGTTGACTAGGTGACCTTTAAAGGTTCCTTCCAACCCAACCCATTCTATGATGTGGGGTGTTCCCAAATCCCATCAAACTTCAGCAGATGAGGAATGAGCAAATTCCAGGAGGCTCAGGATCCCAGTTGCCTGCAGCTGTCTGGCCCTGCCAGTGTCTCTTGTCCATTTGCTTTCTGATGGTTTTCGTGCTTTTGTGGTATTATTCTAGCAGCCCAAATCTTCTTTTCAACCTCATCTCTGTGCAGTGAATTTTCATTTTGTTCTGAGTTGTTTTCTTTTTCCCCCATCCTTATATTTCACAAAGCCAACTACCTCATTCAACTAGAGTTGTACTTAAGCTGTGCTGTTTTCTGTCACGTCAGCAGGAGATGGAAGATGTTGACTGTTAACTGTTGCACTGTTGCTCTAAACATCTTTTTCTTTACTGTAGTTGCTAAACAAACCAGAAAACTGCTGTGGACTTAAGGAAAGTCAAATACTTTCTCTGCTTAGTGACATTGGTATGTAGTCTAATGCTTTTCTTGTGTTTTGGGATTTGTTTTTTTTTGTTATGTGTAATGGCATTTTGCTTTTTCAGGTGACCCTGAAAAGGGGATTAACAAGAACAGGGCATTAAAAACAAATCCAATTTCTATTCCTGTGGATGGACTCGGTATCCCTGTTGATCATAGAGACAAGAAACTTGCACTAATGATATGCTTGTGGAATGAGAGTGGAAAAGCTGTTTAGTGGTCAGTTGTATGAAGCTACAACCTTAATATTTTGTTTTGTTAAGGTCATGATTTTCCGTTAAACCCCATTTCTGTTCATGGCTCTGGAGATACCAAACTGCATGTCACTTGAAGGAACGTAACCTAGGGAAGGTCCCACAGCAGCCTACAGGGTGGCAGAGTGATGACAGGATGAGAATTAGCCAGACATCAACTTGTTTCTGCAGTCAGCAGGTGTCTGATATCATGTGGATTTCAGATTCTGCAGTTTGGAAAGGGAGCAGGCAGCAAATCTGTACAGGAGTAGCCCAAGGTGACAGCACTGCTCATAGGGAACGGTGTAATCTGATACCTTTGCGTGCCTGCTTTAAAGCCATTTCCCAAGGCTGTAGTATTCCATGGATTCTGTGACACAAACTTGACGGTCTCCAGAAGTGTTTCATAAATACCTTATTTTTAAAACTGTTGAGCTTTAGCTTGCTTGATGCCAAGTTCTTGACCACCGAGAGCAAAATAAAGAATGTGAGACTTGAAACTGACCTTCCCCTCCATCACAAAGTGCCTAGCTTCTTGGGCACCTTGGGGAGGACAAGTCATCTGATGGAGGGTGATGCCTAGAGATGGTTTCTCTAGTAAGTCAGCTTTCCAGGAGAGCTCCTCAATAGACCTCATGGGTTTCTTAGTTCTCTTACAGATAATCCATCTCTGCTTGTGGGAATGGAGCTGGTCTTGGCATGAGAAAGCATTTTGGACATTGTCCTGGGCTTCTTTTCTTTCAGTGCTAAGAAGGCTTGCAGTTGAGGTCCCGAAATCAAGCACGGCTCTGCATTCCTTCATCCTTATTCCCCTTGCTCCCACAGAACAGGGTCTGCTGTCTTCATAAGAAGTTGAATGTCTTTGGCAAAGACTTGAAAAAGCAGTGGAGAACAAATGCAAGTTAGAAGCTGTTAATGATATAAATGACTGGTAAATCAGTGAAGGTTTTGGACTTTCTCCCTGGTGGAAGAAATGTGCACAAGGCATATTGGTTGAAAGTTCTTAACATAATCCCATAATGAATTTACGGTCATGGCTGGTTAGAAGTAGGCTTTACACAATGTGCAATCAAAATAAGAAAGTTTAAAATACCCCATAACGGAGATGAGAAAATACAATAATACAATACCTGCCTTGGGCCTTTCATGGGACCCTTTCTTTTATTTCCACTTGCACATCACCAAGATTGAAAAATTGACTTAAAAAAAACAAAACCAAGTTTGGAAGTCCTCTTTTGCTGTTTTGTGTGTGGCTATGTCCTGCAGAAAACACTTACTTGATAATCTTTTAATTAGCGGCTAGTGCTGTTATTTGGGTAAAGCTGTAGTGATTTTTCCCTTCTCATGGGCAGGATTTCTCTTTCTCTTTGCTGTTGTTAGTGGCTCCACAATCCCCTCAAAGCAGTTGAAGTGTGGACCATTGCCACAAGGCAAAGTCCTGAACTTTGCCTTTTTTTGGGCACATGCTCCTATCCCTCTCTTATTGCAGCCACTCCTGTGCCCTGTGAGGAGCAGGTTCTGGAAACCAGGCTGGCTAAAACCTGAGGTTTTTTTTTTTCTCAGTGGTTTCCAGCTGGATTGGTCCCAAGATCAAGCTCATCACACAGCGCTTGTGCTGCCATGGAATTTGCATCTGGGAAAGAAGAGTTTGGGAACCCGTGTTCCATCTGGGAACAAGCCCCCACATAGATTGTGCTAAAGCAGTCCTGGAATTTCATTTTTAGCAGTGGGAGTGATGGAAGTGGAGTTACTTTGAGCAGAGCAGTCCCCCACCAGCAGAGGGGAAGCCTTGAATTTCAAAGTTCAGCATTGCTAATGCAGACCAGGGTGTTGCTGGTGACACCTCTCTCAGCTGTTCCATGTGACTTTAACTAGAGGCTATCCAGGAATCATTTTTAGCTCCAGCTGTGCTTCTGTTTCATCGCAGTTGACGAGTCCCTTCCCTGGTGGGGTGGTTTGCATTGGGGTGCTTTGGCAGTTACTAGAAGTACTTCAGCTGCTATTTCACAGTAGTTTTAGGTCAAAGGGAAACTTGACTTGTTTCATTTGCTTAATTAATTTCAGTGCTTTCTTTCATCAGCATCTTGCATGATGTGATCACATATATAAGTATGTATTTTTGTTCTCTGATGTTAATTTAGCAAGATCTTAAGCTAGAGGACATGCAGAGCTGTTTCAAGCTGCCTGCACGTTTTGGAGACCTGTTTTACTTGCCTGTGTGCTGTGGTTCATTCTGTAACTCTGAAGTTTGAGAAGAATTCAGCTGCCTTCTCGCTTGCCTGTAGGATGTGACCTGCCACGATGTCTGAACTCTGTAGCAACCTCCATTTCTGTGGAGCAGAGGAAACAGAACTAGTTCAGTCCTAGCATAAATCTGACAAATCTCTTAAGTCAATCATTCTTAACCGTGTTTTAAAATGCAAATGTATTGATGTCAACTCCAATGTCAGGGATATTAGATTTTTGTCATGTGTATCTTTAATCAATGTCAGTTTATTTTGTATTAAATCAAACGTGTCTTTCAGGGTCTGGTATCCAATATTTGCACGAGAACAGAATTATACACAGAGATTTAAAGCCTGAAAATATTGTTCTTCAGGATGAAGGTGGGAAGGTAAGTCAGGTGTCGTCTATCAGTGGTGTTCCCACTGTCATTTCTGGAAGTTGTCAGCGGCTTCATGTTACCTGAGAGAAATAAAAGAGGACAAGTAGTTTGTCGCATTGAACTGAGCTGAAATCTCAACTGTGAATTTATTAGAAGTTTACGTCTTTTTGAAACCACAAATCCTATTTTCCTTATTCTTAAATCCTTATCATTAGAAACCAACAACTTTTGCTTCCTTCTGTTCTTGCTACCAGGAACAGAATCTGAATGATATGATATTGTAGTGTATCCCTGTGTTTGTGGCTTTGAGGGCTGCATGTAAAATCAAGCTAGTTCCAAGAGTCAGCCTAAAGGACTTCTTAGTGAAAATTGTTTTCTCTATTGTTACTCTTTAAACAAACAACTTTCAATTCCTAGATGAAAAGCTAGATACTCTATTCAACCAAGCTGTAACTGGCAAGCTGCTTTAAATAAAGTATAGTCTAAGCTGAGATAGGTGGACAATGCCAGCTTACATGGTGAAACAGCAAGCCTTAACACCGTGTAACATGCTGAAGCTTCGCCATGGAATTTGTCCACAATTTCCATTCTGGCTTTCCTCTTCTTGAGTGTATGCTGTGGATGTCACTGCACAGATTTTGGGTTGTTTGGTGGATTTTGGGGTTTTTTTCTCTGAATTTGCTCTTCAGGCAAACTATTTAAACTGTCTACAGATCGTTCACAAAATAATAGACCTGGGATACGCAAAGGATCTGGATCAGGGAAGTTTATGCACTTCATTTGTTGGAACATTACAATATTTGGTAAGAATTGTTTGGTTTTTTTCATGTATACAAGTGATGTGGTATTGCCACGTTTTATAGAGTCACAGAAGTGTTTATAGAAGGAACCTACAAGTCCCTTGTCCAGCCTCCCACTTGCAGAAGGACTGTCACCAGCACTGGGTCAGGGCAGCTGTGTCTTGGCTCAGCTGAGCACTGAGACCTCCAAAAATGGAGATCCCGCACCTTCTTGGGGACTTGTCCCAAGGGTGTTCCCTCTCCAGGGGAAGAAGTGTTTTCTTGTGTCCAACCTGGACCCTCCAGCCACTCATGTGGGGCTGTTGCCCCTCATTGTATCACCTGTCACTTCCAAGATGAGTTTGGCCCCCATCCGTCTCCTCCGTCCCTTCCTGTGCCATGGTTGAGCACTGCTCTCAGCCCACCTCCCCACAGCTAGATGCAACAAGCCCGACTCCCTCCCGTCTCCTCCTGGATTGGGTGCTCCAGGCCCTGACCCATGGGGCAGCCTACTGTGGGGCTGCATCAGGGTCCCCACATTGCTCTGGAACTGAAAGGCACGCCTATATGCAGCTTTGTCTCTGCAGAAATGCAAGAAAACAGATGAAGTACCACTTTTGAAATCTTTTTATGATCCTTTTTAGGCTCCAGAACTCTTTGAGAATAAATCCTACTCAGTTACTGTTGATTACTGGAGCTTTGGAACGATGGTGTTTGAATGCATTGCTGGATTTAGACCTTTCTTACATAATCTACAGCCATTTACCTGGTAAGACACTTGTTCTGAGAGTGGTGATGCCAGGTAATAGGAACGGAGAAGCCTCTGGGGAGACCTTATAGCAGCTTTCCAGTATCTGAAGGGGACCTACAAGAAAGCTGGAGAGGGACTTGTTACAAGGGCATGTAGTGATACGAGGAGGGGTGATGGCTTCCAACTGGAAGAGGTTAGATCTAGATGAGATCCCAGGAAGAAATTTTTCACTCTGAGTGTGGTGAGACCCTGGCCCAGGTTGCCCAGAGAAGCTGTGGCTGCCCCATCCTGGGAGGGGTTCAAGGCCAGGTTTGACAGGGCTTTGAGCAACCTGGTCTAGTGGGAGGTGTCCCTGCCCAGGGCGGAGGGTTTGGAACAAGATGGTCTTTAAGGTCCCTTCCCACCCAAGCCATTTTATGATTCTGCGAATGACAGCTACAGCGTGTTGTGAGGTGACAGCATGCACCATATTGACCAATTTATTGTTTGTTAAATGCTGAGGCTCATAGTCCGCTAAGCTTTGCAGAAGCCTTTGATACTTCAGTAGCATCAATGAGAGTTTGATTGGCTATTTATGTGTATTTTAGTAAATGCTCATTACATTGTATGGTAGCCTCTGATCATAAGAATTCCTTCACAAGTGAAATTTGAATCAAAAAACATACTTATAAACAAGTGTGTGTATTGGTATCAGAAAAACATAATGGGAAGCAGTGATACAGTCCTTTGTTCACCTGGGCTGAGGTTACTCTTTTTTGATGCTGTCCAGACCTCCTTGCAAGCAAGTGGAAAAATGTTTCCAGAGACAGAGTTAATTGCAAAGGCTCCCCTCTTCCTCTTGGAATTGTTCTCAGTGGATTGTTTGGAAATGTCTTGGCCTTGAAAGAAGAGTTTGTTTTCTAAAGCTACCAGACTGTGATGCTTTTTGCTGCTGCCATATGCAATTGGCCCTTTATAAAAGTAATATTGTTGATATATCCACAAAGAATTTTATTACCCTGGGCAACCTGGTCTAGTTGGGGGTGTCCCTGCTGACTGCGGGGAGGTCAGACTAGATGACCTTTGGAGGTCCCTTCCGGCCTGGACAATTCTATGATTCTATGATTCTATTTTCTAGGCATGAAAAAATCAAGAAAAAAGATCCAAAGCATATCTTTGCTTCTGAAGAGATGAATGGAGAGGTTCACTTTAGTACCCATTTGCCAGAGCCTCACAGCCTCTGTGGGTAAGTATGTCTCTGTGGCTACTTCTGATCGTTTTTGGCTGGTCTTTTAAACTGAGGGCTCCTCCTCCTTTATCCCAAGCACTGAGAGGTCCTCCTTATTTCTCCTTAGCATTGTTTCAAGCTCCTGGCAAGCTACCATTTGCTCTTAAGGAATAGCCCCTAGCCACACAGCTCTTTTTTGATTCTTTGGACCCTCCCACCCTACGATTGGTGGGATGATGACAGTTTACCTTGCAGCGTGAACTCTGTGACTGCTTTCCACCCGTTACCACAAGGCCACTGAGTAACATCTCCCTGATAACTTGACAGTATTGAATTTCATAAACCAAGTATTTGAGTTAGCTCAAGTGAAAGCAGAAGCTTCTAGTATTTGTGTTGGGAAAACTGCAGAGGGTCCAGCAGAGGCCAAAAAGATGATCAGAGCCCATTGAGTAGAGCATACAAGGCCTTAAGATGGGCTTCTTCAGTGTGGTGAAGAGCAGGCAAAGGGGGGTCTAATTTTGTCTTCTACTATCTATTGGGGCATTAGAGATACAATAGGCTCTTCTTGGAAGGGCAAAGCAAAAGGGAGGAAGACAACACCATGAGTTACAACAAGGGAAATGAAGTTCGGGCACAGGAAAAAGGTTTCCCTGAGCTGGTGATGTGTCCTTGGGACAGGGCCCTGAACTGTGGGGGATCTGCATCTGTGGGGACAGCTGTGTGACGTTGGCTCTGCTGTGGGCTAGGGCTCAGACCAAAGTCCTCCAGGAGGGCCTCCATCCTGAATTAACCAAGTCAGAAGTCAGACTCTGATCATTTGTCACTTATTTAGCACTTGTGTCTTCAGATGTGCCCAGCAGTGCAGCACAACTCATGGCACTGGCAGATTTCTAGGAAAATTAAGTTGAGAATGAAATAAATGTTTTTGTGCCAGTGCTTTGGACTTTTTGCACTGTGTGCTGTCTTTAAAGATGTTCTTGACAATAAATTTACATGCTGCTTGGATGGATAAACCTGGAGGAGGACCTTCCAGGCTGCGTTGCAGCACAGGGATGGTTATTCTACAGACAAAGCTTTGGAAGCTATTCAACTTTATGTGTATCAGAGATGGGTTTTGGAGAGAAAAAAAACAAACACAAAGAAACCAACCAATTCTCCCCCTTATCTAGATGCTTTTGACTCAATGAATAGGAGTCGGGACGAGGGAGAAGTGTAATGCAAGGTCTGTTGGATGGACCTGTGCTCCTGTGGAGATCAGTGAAGACTATTGTTACAGTGGAAATACTCACTCTGCATGGGCTTTCCTCCCCTTCCAGACTTTCCCCGCTGTCGGAATGAGTGACTGCAGCAAGTTCTTCTCGTATGTTCAGCAGATGTTTGGCATCTAACCAAAGAGTTGTACCTTATTGCTGTTGCGAGACCCTAGTTTCCTAAGTGGACTGCATGTTGTAGAGTATCTGCCTTCTCTTTCTTACGGCCCTTCTGTTTTAGTGTAATTGTAGAACCGATGGAAAATTGGTTGCAACTGATGCTGAACTGGGATCCGCAACAGAGGGGTGGAGGTTTAGATCCTGAGACTGGTCGTCCAAAGTGTTTCCTAATAATGGACCACATACTGAATTTGAAGGTGAGTGAGGGTTGTTACTGGGTTTAAAAGCCTACTGAAAGTATCTCAGAGGACGGAAAGTGTTCAGTGGAGCAAAGCTATAATCCTGGCATCATCCAGCTGCAGGATCATAGAATCATAGAATGGTTTAGGTTGGAAGGGACCTTAAAGATCATTGAGTTCTAACCCCCCTGCCCTGGGCAGGGACACCTCCCACCAGACCAGGTTGCTCAAAGCCCCATCCAGCCTGGTCTTGAACCCCTCCAGGGATGGGGCAGCCACAGTTTCTCTGGGGAACCTGTTCCAGTGTCTCACCACCCTTTCTTCATTATCTCCACTGTAAATCTACCATCCTTCAGTTTAACACCATTCCCCCTCATCCTATCGCTACACTCCTTGATAAGGAGTCCCTTCCCGTCTTTCCGGTAGCCCCTCTAGGTATTGAAGGCCATGATAGGGTCTCCCCAGAGCCTTCTCTTCTCCAGGCTGAATAACTCCAACTCTCTCAGCCTGTCTTCACAGCAGAAGTGCCCCTGCTTTCTGATCATCTTCGTGGCCTCTGGAATCACTCCAACATGTCCATGTCCTTCGTATGTTGGTGGCCCCAGAGCTGGTTGCAGAACTCAGGTGGGGTCTAACGAAGGCAGAGGAGAGGGGCAGAATCACTTTCCTTGACCTGCTGGCCATGGTGCTTTTGATGTAGCCCAGGATGTAGTTGGCTTTCTGGGCTGTGAGCTCATGTTGCTGGCTCATGCCAAGCTTCACATCAACCAACACCCCCAAGCCATGCTGCTCCCAGCCTGTATTTGTGCTTGGGATTGCCCCAACCCAGGTGCAGTACCTTGCACTTGGCTTGGTTGAACTTCATGAGGTTTGCACAGGCCTACCTCTCCAGCCTGTCCAGGTCCCTCTGGATGGCATCCCTTCCCTCCAGCGTGTCGGCCGCACCACACAGCTTGGTGTCGTCGGCATACTTGCTGAGGATGCACTCGATCCCACTCTCCATGTCTCCCACAAAGATGTTGAACACCACTGGTCCCAGTACTGGCCCTGAGTTATGTCACTCATCACCGATTTCCACTTGGACATTGAGCTGTTGACCACAGCCCTTTGAGTGAGGCCAGCCAGCCAGTTCCTGATCCACCGAGTGGCCCATCCATCAAATCTGTGTCTCTCCAATTTAGAGACTAGGATGTCGTGTGGGACAGTGTCAAACACTTTGTATAAGAATCATGAGGGACTTTTTTCTTGGTCTATCAGGCAGTGTGTGTATATACAGCCTGTCAGTATGCATCTGGAGGCATATATTGCAATATATCACTAGCAATATCAATCTCTAGCTTTAGTCTTGCAGTAGAAGAATGACCTTATATTGCTGTCTGTTATCTCAGAAAGGGTTGGACAAGATCAAATAACAGTTTCATATTTGATAATAACAGTTTTCCTGAAATCCACTACTGATGCTGTGACCTCCAGGTCCATGAACTATAATAGTACCTGTAGTAGAACAGCGTTTACATTAACCTGACTCTTCCCCTTCATGTAATTACTGGAGCTTTGCTGCAGTAAGACTAGCTGAGGCGAGCATGTGTAGAAGCCAGAGGATAATTTATCTGAGTTGGAAGGATTCCAAAGGAATTAAAGCCCGAAACACAAAATATTGTGACCATAACTGGGACTTGTCAAAATCTGTATATCATGGTGTGGTTTGGGTCTTATGGTCTCTGACCAGATACAGTAAAACTAGAGAGAGGGCCATGAGAACAAGGAGAAGACAAGCACTGGTATGTGACAGCTTTTTCGTATGGATGAAATGGGACTCCCTTTCTTGGGAGCAATTCTCACCAGCATCAGAGTCTATGAGGCTCAAGATGGCCTTTATGCTAGTTTGTCACCATTCTTTTGATGTGATTAAACTGCATTGTGGCTTGTGAAGGTTATTAGTGCATTTTATTGTCATTTTCTCTGACATTAAGTTAAAAGTTGCAGGCCCAGGCTTTGAGTTTTATGATGTGGGGCTTTACTCCTGAACTTCATTGTTGTAGTCATTGAAACTCAACTGATGCTCTCAATCTAACGTGTTAATTGCTACATGCTCCCTCCCAGGCCTTTATGTCCTTTGTCAGGACAGATAGCCAGTAGCTTCTAATCAACTTGTACTCTTTTTACAGATAGTACACATCCTAAGTATGACCTCTGCCAAGATTATTTCATTTCTCTTGCATCCTGAGGAAAGCCTTCATTCCCTTCAGATTCGGATTGAATTTGAAACTGGAATAAGTACTGGAAATCAGGAGCTGCTGTTGGAAACGGGGATTTGCCTGGACCCTCGGAAACCTGCTTCACAGTGTGTTATTGATGGCGTAGTAAGAATGATTCTCGTGATTTCATGTCTTTCACATTCTCAGGGAATTTAAAAATCTTAGGGAAGATAAATTGCTGTTATCTTCTCCCACTGGGGACAGTTTGCTTTGTAATTATAGTATCTCTTAAGGTTCTAGCATTATTTCCTTTATCAGATAATATAAGTAGATTCCTATAGCTATACTCTATCTCAATATTTAAATAAAATAACTTGCTAGCAAAGGGCTCCCTGTTTCTGTGAAATCTATCAAACCTAGTTTTTTAAGGCAGCTGATAAGAAGAGTGTCTGCCCACAATAATAAGTTAATGATATAACCAGGAGCCTCTGGGTTAGTAGGAGCTATGTTTGGCATTTGTCTTGTTGATGTTCTCTTCTCTTTTCTCACCAGAGAGGCTGGGATAGCTACATGGTCTATTTGTTTGATAAAAGCAAAACTGTCTATGATGGACCCTTTGATTCTCGGAGTCTTTCTGACTGTGTAAATTACATCGGTAAGTATGCTGGAGGACAGGGGGAAAGTGAGAGCACTGCTTCTCATGTAATATGAAAGTAGAAAGCCTTACAAATCTGCGTATTATCTTGAAGGGCATTCTCTCATTCAAAGAGGACCATTTAAGAACCTGGAGCGGCCTAGCAGAGTTTCATCTACAGTGCTGTATCTTCACATTTTGTGGATGTAACAGTTCAGAGAATTTATTACCTGCCCTTTGGGAACTCTCTTATGGAGCAACTTAAGAACTCAGTTGAGGTTTTTGCCCTTGTGGGCACTGAATAGCATCTGCCCAACCTAAATACCTAAATCTAAACATTGCCCCACTTAAACGGAATCACAAAGTGGTTGAAGGGTTGGGAGGTAATACGTGCAACCTAATCTTGTAGCCTAGAGAGGGAAGCTTTTGATGTGTCTGCACAGTACATCCTGGAAAGAATCATAGAATGGTTTAGGTTGGAACGACCTTAAAGATTGTCTTGTTCCAATCCCCCTGCCCTGGGCAGGGACGTCTTCTGCTAGACCAAGTTGCTCAAAGCGCCGTCCAGCCTGGCCTCCAGGGATGGGGTATCCACAGCTTCCCTGGGCAACCTGTGCCAGTGTTTCACCACCCTCATGATGAAAAATTTCTTCCTGAGATCTAACCTAAATCTGCCCTCTTTCAGTTGGAAGCCATCAGCTGTCCTCATATTCCTACATGCCCTTGTAAAAAGCTTTCTTGTAGGCCCCCTTCAGATACTGGAAAGCTGCTGTAAGGTCTCCCTGGAGCCACCTTTTCTCCAGGCTGAACAACCCCAACTCTCTCAGCCTGTCCTCATACCAGAGGTGCTCCAGACCTTTGATCATCTTTGTGGCCTCCTCTGGACTCACTCCAACAGGTCCATGTCCTTCTTATATTGGGGACACCCAAGCTGGACGCAGTGCTCCAGGGGGGATCTCACCAGGAGGAGTAGATGGGCAAAATCCCTTCCCTTGATGTGTTGGTCACACTGCTTTTGAAGCAGCCCAGGATGTGGTTGGCTTTCTGGGCTGCCAGTGCACATTGCCAGCTCATGTTGAGCTTCTCATCTACCAAGGAAGATTCTGACTTGGGGACTGTGATTTCATTTGCACGGCTTTCTACTCTCCTAAGGGGTCTTGTCCTTTCACACCCACAGAGTGTTGCAGTGCCATCATGCTGGGAGATGTTTGCAGAACTTCAGTGATAGCCCACATAGATATATCTTGTCTTAGGGCTTAGAGTCTAAAGAAGTTGTGCACGTATCCCTTTTTTTCTTCCCCCCCCTCCTCCCTGTGCTCAGGTACAAACAGGGTTCAGTTCCTTGTAGTCTTCTCTCCTGAGGCTGGATGCTTTGAATATTCATGAGCAGTTGCCCTCATACAACTCTCCTAGACTTATGCTTCTGAACCCTATATCAGCACCCTGAGGATGCAGATAATGTTTTTGCCCTGTATTGTCAGGGATGGTTGCATTTCAGCTGTGATCTATCTCTTGTGTCTCACCTAAATGAAAGAGCAGGTCCCTCATTCTATGCTGCTCATCATTCAGGCCCTGTAAGAGGAAATCCGCCTTGGTCTGATCACAGAGCCAAGGCAGTGTAACTGGCCATGTTGCACAAGTTGCAGAACTGGTGTCATTTCTCTGTGGAGGTTATGGATTAGGACTGGTCTTCAGAAACACTTGGCAGAGGTTCAAAATCTGCAGTGTTGTAATGTCTTCCCAACGGTTTTTTGCTCTAGTGATAGTGTGGCCAGAACTCCGTAGCACTGATCTTACTTCTGGTCTCACCAAGCAGAATCAAGTGTCTGAGAAGAGTCCAGGCCCCTCCTCCCTCTTGAGTTGTTAGGGTTAGAGCCTGTCTATTGCTGCATGGATACTGGTGAGATCTGCTCCCGTTGGTCCCTCTCCTTTCTGGTGCTGCTGCCTGGCCCTGGCATCATCGGTATGCTTTTAGACCATGCATGAAAGCTGCTTCTCTGCTTACAGCTTCTCTTCTGGGTCTCCTGAAATGACAGCAGTCATCGGCAGGACCTAATACACCTGTATGAATGTACATATATGTATATATATATATACCCAATGTACCTGTAGGAAGGGCCTTGTATACCTCTGTGAAAGAAAAAATACTGTCAAGGGACAGGAGACATCTATTGGGATACTGTGTGTAAAGGAAATGCCTTGTGACATACAGTTTCTGTTAAATAGCTTGATTTTCTTTGGCCTGGCTCTGCAGAAGTTGTGCTGGTTTTCCCTCCTTTTATTGTTGCTCACATTTACCCTGATCGGTTTTTTGCTGTGTGCTGGGCTATTTTATTTTGGCACATCTCATGGCATCATTGTGTTGAATCGCTTGGAGATAAGGCTTTTTATGACACGTTCGTTGATATCCAGCTGTACTGACAATTCCCTGTCTCTGTAGGGGAACACGTGTAAGACCTGCATCTTTTCCCCTTAAATATCTTCCTCAGGAATCTGGGAGGAAATGTTGATTAAACAGGGCAATTATATTGCTGCTTATATGCTTAAGCAGCATCACATAAAAATTTAGCAGATCTTATGTGGCTTGATCCCTTAGTTTAGGCACCTGAAGCAGGTTAGGAATGTTGTAAGCACTGAAGTCTTTTTCTAGAATTGTCCCTCCATTTATGTGCAATTATTTTTTTTCTTGCATTCAGTACAGGATAGTAAAATCCAACTGCCAATTCCTCAGCTGCGCAAGGTATGGGCAGAAGCAGTTCACTACGTGATTGGGCTAAAAGAAGATTATAGCAGGCTTTTCCAGGGCCAGAGAGCTGCCATGTAAGTTTTTACTTCTCATTCAGAAAATTCGGTATTATGCAAATACAGAGACAGCTTGCATGGAAATGTACATCTTGGGGAGTTTTGGTTACCCAAAGTTATACAGCACTCTGCTGTATAACTTTATACATTTATGTTATAAAACATATTTGGGCTGGGAGCTTATTCCTCTCCAGGAATTCTGCTGCATAGTGCCTGACGCTGATAATACTGAAAAAATTTGAACCTTGAATATAGTCACAGACCAGTCTCACAGAATGGCAGAGGCTGGCAGGGAAGTCATCTCGTTCAACCTCCCTGCTCAAGCAAGGCCACCTAGAGCTAGTTGCCCAGGATGCCAGGTTGCTCTGCAACCTCCTTAGGCGACCTATTCCAGTGCTTGGTCACCCTCACACTAAAAAAGTTTCCTGACTTTCAAACGGAATCTCTGGTGTTTCAATTTTTTGTCCATTGCCTGTGGTCCTGTCACTGGGCACTGCAGAAAAGAGCCTAGCTCCATTCTTTGTGCACCCTCACTTCAGATAGTGTACATTTTGATCCCCAGTCAGCCTTCTGTTTTCCAGGCTGAACAGTCCCAGCTCCCTCAGCCTTACCTCATAGGAGAGGTGCTCCAGTCCCTTAATCACGGAATTGTAGGGGTTGAAAGGGACCCTCAGAGATCATCTCGTCCAACTCCCCTGCCAAAGCAGGGTCACATACAGCAGGTTGGACAGGAACACATCCAGGCAGGTTTTTAATGTCTCCAGAGAAGGAGACTCCACCACCTCTCTGGGCAGGCTCTTCCAGGGCTCTGGCACCCTCAAAGGAACTAAGGTTTTCCTTATGTCAAATGGAATTTCCTGTGTTTCAGTTTGTGCCTGTTGCCCCTTGTCCTGTCACTGGGCACCACTGAAAAGAGTCTGGCCCCATCCTCTTGATACCTACCCTTTAGATACTGATAAGCATTGATGAGGTCCCCTCTCAGTCTTCTCCAGGCTGAACAGGCCCAGGTCTCTCAGCCTTTCCTCATAAGAGAGGTGCTCCAATCCCTTGATCATCTTCGTAGCCGTTTGCTGGCCTCTCTCCAGTAGTTCCTT
Source organism: Calidris pygmaea (assembly GCA_003697955.1). Taxonomy (NCBI): domain Eukaryota; kingdom Metazoa; phylum Chordata; class Aves; order Charadriiformes; family Scolopacidae; genus Calidris; species Calidris pygmaea. Next base: position 53,286 of record QJSC01017316.1, read on the forward strand.
GTCTGCCTTGACCTAGGGAGCCCAAAACTGGACACAGTGCTCCAGATGTGGCTTCACCAGGGCAGAGTAGAAGGGGAGGATGACTTCCCTTCACCTGCTGGCCACACCCTTCTTAATGCACCTCAGGAGATGATTGGTCTTTTTGGCCATACGGGCACATTACTGGCTCATGGTCAACTTGTTGTCCACCAGGACTCCCAGGTCCCTCTCTACAGAGCTGCTTTCCAGTAGGTTAACCCCTAACTTTTACTGCTGCGTGGGGTTATTCCTCCCTAGGTGCAGGACCCTACACTTGCCCTTGTTGATATTCATTGGGTTCCTCTCCACCCAACACTCCACCCCATCCAGGTTTTGCTGTGTGGTGGCACAGCCTTCTGGTGTGTCATTAATAATTTTCATTGGCCTCTCTCCATTATGTCCATGTCTCTGGCGTACTGGGGAGCCTAGAACTGGACCCAGGTGTGGCCCCACCAGTGCTGTATAGAGGGAGAAGATCACCTCCCTCGACCTGCTGGCAACATTTCTCCTAAGGCAACCCAGTATAGTTCTTTCACAAGTGGCAGAATGAGTGGAACTGTTTGTTATGTTTGTAGGGTTTTGTTCCATGACTAAGTCATGGAATGGGCAGTGTCATATTTCTCAAGTGATAAAAATGGTGCCAGCATTCACCAGGGGCAACATGTACTACAGTAAATACTAAGAAATACTCTGCACTGCAAAGACTGTTTAACTGAGCTTGACAAAAAAAAAAAAAACAACTGGGAAATGAGGAAGGACTTTCTTTTTTGCTTTCTGAGGGCCTGCAGCTTCTAAGGACATGAGATGGAGTCTATGATCGCAGTGAGACTCCCTGTTGCAAGGATCTTACAACATTTTTTGCTAGCTGTGCCTTTCATTCAGGTAATGTGACAGCACTGGCCATATAAGTCCAGCTTTTCAGCTACTGTGCTGTTCTTGTTTCATTCTTTAGGCTTAGTCTTCTTCGGTATAATGCCAACCTAATCAAAATGAAAAACAATATGGTGTCAGCATCTCAGCAGCTGAAAGCAAAGCTGGAATTCTTTCATCAAAGCATTCGCCTCGACTTGGAAAGATACAGCGACCAGATGGCTTATGGCATATGTACGTATTGTTTGCCTGGGTGCCCGTCTGATACTGTAAAGGATCAGACTGACTATGAAGAGCTGTAGGTGAAAAGAAAACAAATACAGGAGCTGCCATTGTGTTCCTCAGCATCTTTATGGGTATGTTTTAGCTGGGGCAGATGCCGGAGAAGAGTTTGGCAGAAGCAAAGTCAGAAAGATAAAAGTTTTTGGAGACCTTCAGTGACAGTGAAACAGGTGGTTCCCCACTGAGAACACCAAGCTAAGAAAATTTGATTATTAATAGTACTGGTGATGTAAATGTTTTCTATTTATCCATTCAGCATCTGATTCATTTGGACTTGTCACTGGGCAGAAAGTGGAGAGCAGAGTTGCTGCCCTTGGTGGACAGAGGAAGGTCCACTAAGCGTCTGTGGCAGAGCAAGCAGGCATGGTGACTGTAGAAACATAGTTTTAAAAAGAGCAAAGAGAGTGATCTTGCTCTGCTTGATATTAGGAGGTAGCATGAGCCAGGCTGAGAGATGAAGTGGAAAAGCACCAGCTACAGTTTTAATAGCACAGAAATGTCTGAATCTTACAAATACTGTTCAGGGGAGAATAGTAAGATTTACACTTAGTTATGACTAAAAACCAAAACTTGAGTCAAAAATTATGACTGGGCTGAAGGATGATGGTGGAAAATGGAAAGACTCAGGGAACTAGTTTTGGATAGTCTGTGTTTAATCAAAAGTGGCAGTTGTTGAGCTTAGTGGTGGACTTTAAGGACTAGAACTCATTTTAGGCCAGTGATTGCAAACAGTGGAATCCTACCAAACAATTTGTATGTGAGCATGGAGTTGTTAAGTTGCAATTTTACTGTCTCTCTGTGATCATAACTCTTCCTTGGAGATTCAGTGTCACACTCTTTGTGTTTAAATTCAATTGATGTGTGTAAAGTTCAGATCATGTTTTGTTTTTGTGTCTGCATGTTTTTATAAATTAACAAGTCTTTTCTCTTAAGCTTCAGAAAAGATGCTCAAAGCCTGGAAGGAGATGCAAGAGAAGGCCTCTCAGTGTGCACAGGTATATTAAAGGAGCTTCATTATCTCTCTGTGAAGGATATCATGACAGCAACTTCTTGTCGTATGTTCCACTGTTCTTGTGCCTGCAGTGTGTTTCATATCCTGCCTGGAGTCTTCCTGCTTGAATTTATTGCACACAAAAATTTCCATTGCTAAACCTGAAAATAATACCAATTGCTTATTACTGCAATTTTGAAATCACTGCATACTTCATTTAGGAGTACAGACATACATTTCTGCTATTCTGCAAGTAAATATGCAAATCAGTTTTTAATAAGGTCATCTTTGAGAAATTTAGAGCAGAGTTAGAGCCAGTTCTTACTCCGAGTAGTCCTAATAGTTAACAGGTGTTTTCGCTTGTGATTCATGGACAGTTGAGCTGGCATAATGGTTTTCTGTTTCTTGGAGAGTTAGTTCTGTGAGAGGCTGGTTAAAATTTATCTGCTGCTTAGAAGTCTGATCTCTTATCTTCTGGGAATAAGCATTTTAATTCTGTCTACAGTGAAAGTGATGAGGAGATAGAGGCCTTTTTGTCAGACAATAATTCTGCCTGCAGTTCTGTTCAGACCTTTGTGGGTAAGGAATAAGCTTTTAGCTGTGAAAACTAGGGAAATAGTTAGGACGAGCGGAGTTCATTTAAAATCTGTTCTTCTTTTCTACTGGATGTACTGAATAAAGCATGAGAGGGGGGAGGCATTCAGAGGGGAGCATTCAGAAAACAGAATAATACAAAGTACAGTGATTAATACATAAAAATCCCATATGCCATTAAAAACATGAACAATAAATTACATTGCCTATTTTTTTTCCCATGAAGGAATAGACTGAGTAGTTCAGGTTCTGGGATCCATTAGCTATCTTCATCTAAGTCAAAAGGTTCTTGGAGGCTGGGTTCTGCTTGCTCATATGATGGAGATAGGGCAGTAGGGATTCCCATCTGAATTCCTCCCTGTTTAGCAATTTCAGTTTTGGGATCATGTTGCTCCCTGTTAGGAAGCAACAAAGATAAAAGGGGAGCTGCTACCAGCAGAGTAACTCAAAGCTGTCATAGGCTGTTTCCAGAAGACCAGAAACCTCAACAACTATTTACTTTGTGGACTGCCAGAATTATGTTCTGTCTTCAAGCTGCCTTTGTATAGTACACCATGTCCATTTATCAGGTTGGAAAACGTTCTACTCTGTAATACACAGTGGTATCTCAGTCTGTCTAGCAGGCAGTTTAACTTCTGTGATTCAAGAGACACAGTTATGCTGTACAGTGAGTCACAGTGCTCCAGATAAGGACATTTCTTAGGATAACAGGGTTTATTTCACATTTCTCTCACAATCTGTTTCTCCTTTGACTATGTAGTTTCTTGTTCCTTCTGTGTCATCTTGTTTTGTTCTTTACCTGCAAGACCTACAGACATCGCTTTCTGGCCAGGAGGTCACATCCCATTTATATAGGCTCTTACCAAGTACTTCTGCAGCTTCAGCAAGGGGTACATTCTGGCAAATGTTCAATTTGCAGGTCCTACAGCCCCAGGTCAGAAAGGAAAAGCTGAACTATGACCAGATACTTTCTGAGGAAGACAGATCTGTGCCCACAGTCCATGGCACTAAGACCCATTATGGTGACCAGTGCTTTCTTAACCATGCTGGGGATCTCCAGTGCATGTCTGGCACTGTATACCTAATCCTCATGAATTCAGAAAGTTTGTTGTTGGCTGCCGCACCTAACTTAACAGTGAGGGCTTGGCATAAGATTGGTATTTTTTGTATTGCTTTGAGGAAGCAATAATGGAGTGAAATTGTGGCGGTGTGCTCTCCCTGGTTTGTCCCCTCCCCCCCCGCCCCGGCTCCTGCCCGGCCCAAAATAGATATGAGAGAATAAAATGTGAGAGCACCTTCTGTCCATACTGTAAAAGTGTGAGAAAAAAATCTTCCCTGCTAGCACTACAGAGTGTGTGTGTGTGCAGCATGCATCTCAGAGAGAGGATGTATGAAGAAGCTGATTTTTCATATCCAGTGTGTTTGTCAGAGATTTGGATCTAGGTGATATCATGCACTGAGAAGATAATAGCAGTAACCTCAGTTACTGTAGTGGCAGTCAGGTCAGAGAGCTTTTTTCTTCTAAACTCTGCATGGGATCAGCCTATTATCCAAACAAGTGTTCTGGGGATCTTTATTGCTTTCCTCCTTCAATTTGATTTGTAACTACATGTCCCTATTAGGCTGAAGATATAGGATATCTGGATGAACAGATCATGGCTTTGCACACAGAGATCGTAGAGCTTCAGAAGAGTCCGTATGCAAGGCGCCAAGGAGAGGTTATGGAGAGCTTGTAAGTCCTTTGCTTATTAATTTTATTGCACATGAACAAGTTTTGTGTATTTCATCGTCTGAGGGTTTTTTTTTTCATCTGGTGGTAAAAGGGAAGATCCCACCAATTGTGGCTGTACGTTTCTCATTTGTCTTGAAGTTCAAAGGATCCCTCGACAGCATTCTAAGGCAGAATGCGCAATGGCTAGACCTGGGGAAACAGAGAAAACACAGCTAGGAAGTACAGGACACTTCTCTTTCACTGACTATGAAACATTGTCTTAGAAGAGGATGGGCCTAAGATGGCCCATGTTGGTCTCAACTGAAAAATGCAAAGGATTTTTTTTCGCATCAGAGAAGAGTGATTTTATAGTACTGAGTGTGAAAATTGTGAGACCATTGTAAAATCCTGTTAAGTATTTTCAGCATGTTTTCGAAGCAAGGATAATTAACGACTCATGGATACTTGGAATATTTGAGAACTTGAATATTATTTTTTTAACAAGTATTAAAATATGAAAGAGCTAAGTGATATTACTGATCTTAAGAAGACAAAGGAAGTAATTGTTGTTTGGGCTGTTGCTAAGAGCACAAGTGGCAATTATAAAAGAGTAGCAATTATCAGATAGCCAACCAATAGCCCCTAAATCGATTGTTAATAAGAGCTCTTCTGAATGACTTTGAATATTCTGGGAGGAAATGTGGCTCTTCCTGGCACGTTCTCCTGCCTCCCTCTTTGCAGAGCTAGATCAGCTATGTTGCTTTTCATCCCTGCAGGAGCAGCAGAACTGGTGTACAGGGCAGGAAGTGGTAGAATGAAGAAACCATGTCTTGCAGCACTAGCCCATATTCAGAGCAGTGAAGATTTGTTCAAGGGTGGAAGCTTCAGCATTTTGCTGCATTTGAAATATTTGAAAGAAGTAACATTTATTTAATCGGAAGAAGAGAAACACTGTCCTGTTGTATGTGATGCAGCTGTCTCTTTCTATTTGCAGACTACCACTAAAGGTCAGGCAAAAAATGCAGAACAGGAACAAGAATTTCTCAGGCAGTTGTGCAGAAGTACCTATAGTTACAAAAATAAAGTTTCGTAACTAAGGATACCATGGAAAGAAAACACAGCTGAGCCACGTGAAAATTTGAAACTGAAAATAACCTCCGATTGGTACAGTTATCTGAGAAGAAAATGCATAATCAGAGGAAAGGAGAGATAGCTTTTAGGGAAGAGTTCATTTCCATCACAGAAAGACCATCCATGTGTTCCAAATGCCATACTTTTATACTGGCTGTAGAGGAAGGTGGCAGCTTCAACATATGAGGTCCAGCAAGTTGTAACTTGGTTGCAGTGCTTTTTTTTCTTGAGTCACCTGCTTGTTGATCCATGTATGAATAATTTTCTTCTTTTTAAAGGGAACAGAGAGCCATAGACCTGTACAAGCAATTAAAAACAAGACCTCCAGGTATGGAAGGAGATGGTTCAAGGACTGTTTCACACTCATACCCTGTGACTAATTTTTCTGAACTCAAACCCAGAAAAATACTGTTTAGGAAAAAGCGAATGATTGTATTAATCAGACTCAAGGCCACACCTTAAGATGTTTTTTATCTTGGAGCATCTGCCCTGAACACGTTAGCCTTCTGGCATTCTCTGCCTTTTTCCTGCATCTGGTACTATTGTCTTATTCTCTCCAGACATGGGAAGAACTACTGTTTCTCTGTTGGCACCCCAACCCAAGGGCAGTCTCTTTTCTCCCCCTCCTCTTCTCTCTTAATTATACTGGATGGAGCCCCATGTTTGGGGATTATTATGTTCTGACCATAGTAACTGGTATGCAGAAAGATTTAGTTACTTGTGCATTTGACTTCTGCCTTCAGTCCTTATTGAAGCCAGTATTCAGACAGTAAGAGTGACTGGGATTGTATACATGGAGAGAAGCGACATTAAGGAAATCTGTGCCTAATGAGTGATTGTGAGAGATTTTAACATGTTTCATTGTGTTTCAGTTTGTTTGGCTGCACTCATTAAGTCAGATCTTTCCTTAACTCTGGGATTTTGTGTCCAGAGTGACTCGTTGCTGAAGAACATTTTACTAATGTGGTGATTGATGGCCCTTCCAGATCATGCCTACAGTGACAGCACGGACATGGTGAAGATCATTGTGCAGACAGTACAGAGCCAAGACCGAGTTCTCAAGGAGCTTTTCGGCCATCTCAGGTACTTTATGCAGGAAGAGACCCCAAACAAATGCAACTTGTGACATTTGTAGCTTTGTAGCAGGAAAGTAGAGGGAAAACCACGGAGATCAGCATGCAAAAGCTCCAGCCACAAGTATACATTTCAAATAGCAGTATTAATTCTGCTCCTTTGTGTCTGTATTGAATTTCCGCTTACTTTATTAAGACATATAGCTAATAGGGAAGGGGAGGAGAATGCAATGGCTTGTACTGTTAGCATCCAAGAGTTCACATTAAAGTGAGACAAATTCTGCCAACGTTTAGGCTGGGATTAAAATCTTCTGAAAAAAAAAAAGAAATAGTGTAACAGATGAGAAGATGGCACAGTAATCTGTTCATTAATTCTTCAAGTAGCTCATAAAAAATATCATTATGCAGATCTCAGTAGTCAGGAAAGCATGATTTAGTGTTACTTTATGTGTGGCTTATGCTTGGTAGATCCCATAAAGTAAGTTGTTAGCTATGGTATGGTCAGCTGACAGAGACCAACACAGACCAGAGGAGAGGAATAAAATACCATGGTTGAGTTGCTGTGCTGTCCATTGTCATCAGGATCAATTTTTGCTTTTCAAATAAGAACAGCTTGTATTGTGGGTATTAATAGCAGTGTCATCTGCCTAGTCCAGTCTTAACTGGACTTTTGGAAAAGTCATGGGGTCCATCCAGGCTTGGAGGTCTTGTACCTGCAGCTGTCATAGTGCACCGCTAAGAGAAAGGGGTGTTCCTACAGAAATTTTCTTTAATCCCAAGGTGAGGCTTTTGGTTTTGCCAGAACCTATCGCCACACAAGCTGGAAAGTAACCTTGTGTTTGGTTTTTATTATAGCAAGCTCTTGGGCTGTAAGCAGAAGATCATTGACTTGCTTCCAAAGATTGAAGTGGCTCTAAATAACATCAAGGAAGCTGACAACTCAGTGATGCAGATGCAGGGCAAAAGACAAAGGGAGATATGGCATTTGTTGAAAATTGCTTGTGTAAGTAGCTTTTGCACTGTTTGTTTGCTCTTCCTTCTGAGCAGGAGTCGGGAGACATCAAATGAAACTCTGAAGAGACCGAGAAGGGAAAACTTCCACTCAATGGTTGATTAATTTATTGCTTTATTTTTACTGTAGAGCAGGGAAGTTTGAGATGCTAAAATTTGACAGGGGGTAGACAAATTAATGGAAAAGAAGCTCAGTAGAGGAGTCCTTGGTCCCAGGAAGTCATCAAACAAGCAAACCACTGGTGGCTGGACTACAGGAAATGTACCATGGCGTGTACCTTGTTCTTACCTTCCCTGAATGTCTAGTGTTGGCTACTGTTGGAGGGTGTATCATAGAAGCATAGAATAGTTTGGGTTGGAAGGGACCTTTAAAGGTCCTCTAGTCCAACCCCCCCTGCAATGAGCAGGGACATCTTCAGGTAGCTCAGGTTGCTCATACTCAAGCTGACCTTGAATATTTCTAGGGATGGGGCATCTACCACCTCTTTGGGCAACCTATGCTGTGTTTCACTACTGTCATTGTAAAAAATTTCTTCCTAATATCTTGTCTAAATCTTCCCTCTTTTAATTTAAAGCCTCTACCCCTTCTCCTGTCGCAACAGGACCTGCTAAAAAGCTTGTCCCCAGCTTTCCTGTAGGTCCGCTTTAGGGACTGGAAGGGTCTATAAGGTTACCCCAGAGTCTTCTCCAGGCTGAACAACCCCAACTCTCTCAGCCTGTCCTCTTATCAAAGATGCTCTAGCCCTCTGATCATCTTTGTGACTGCCTCTAGACCTGCTTCAACAGATCCATTTCCTCCTAATATTGGGAGTCCCAGAACTGGAGGCAACACTGCAGGGGGGTCCCACCAGAGTGGAACAGAGGGGCAGAATCCCCTCTCCCACCCTACTGGCCACACTGTTGGTGTTGCAGCCCAGGATATGGTTGGCTTTCTGGGCTGTGATTGCATATTGCTGGCTCACATCCAGCTTTTCACCCACCAACACCCACAAGTCCTTCTCCTCAGGGCTGCTTTCAATCCCTTCATTCCCCAGCCTGTATTGATGCCAGGGGTTGCCCCAACCCATGTGCAGGCCCCTGCTCTTGGCCTTGTTTAACCTCATGAGGTTCACATGGACCCACTTCTTGAGCCTGTCCAGGTCCTTCTGGATGGCATCCTGTCCCTTTGGTGTGTCAACCACACCACTCAGCTTGGTGTTGTCCACAAATGTGCGGAGGGTGCACTTGATCCCACAGTCTATGTCGTTGATCAAGATATTAAACGGTACCGGTCCCAGTACAGACCCCTGGGGGACACCACTTGTCACTGATCTCCATTTGGACATCAAGCTATTGACCACTACCTTCTGGATGCAACCGTCCAACCAAATCCTCATCTGCTGAACAGTCCACCCATCAGATCCATATCTCTCCAATTTAGAGAGAAGGATGATGTGGGGGATTGTGTCAAAAGCCTTAGAGAAGTCCAGGTAGACAACATCCATAGCTCTTCCCTTTTCCCCGATGTAGTCACTCCATCATAAAAGGCCACTAAGCTGGTCAGGCAGGACTTGCCCTTGGTGAAGCCATGCTGTCTGGCATCACCTCCCTGTCCCTTGTGCCTTTAGGGACAGCTCTTTTGGTGTAGAGGGCAGTGCCTCCTCCCCTCCGTCCTTGCCTGTCCCCCTTCTGAACTGCCTGTAGTCATCAATAGCCGCACTCTAGTCATGGGATTCTTCCTACCAGGTTTCAGTATTGGCAACTAGGTTGCCAATTGCTGCAACTTTCTAGCAGCACGGTGGCTTCCAGCTCCTCCTCCTTCCTCCACACCACAATACTGTGTGCGTTGTTGTTCCCTTGGATAGGTGAACTTCAGCCTGATGTATTAAACCTATCATGATTTTAATGCTGCAGAAGTGAAGTAGGTGCTTTTCTGGTTAGTTTAAGGTGTTCTTAAGACTACAGTGCTTTTTCTGCATCATTTATTGTGACTATACAGCTGAAGCAATCTCCTGATTTCCACATGCCTACATTCGAGGTCAGCATAGGAAACACGTATGTCTTTTCCCTGTCAGAAGAGTTGCTGCTGTGTGAGACTTACAATTTAGGACATGGTATTGCCTCCTAATTCTTCAGGGTAGAAGACATGTCGTGTACACCACAGGTGACTTGCGTGCAAAGACATTTGGTACCAGCTATTTGCATAACTCTGAAGGACTGTATCAGCTGACTTCCCAGCCACAGGCGTGCGTATGTGTTACCAACAGTGCTTATGTTTAATCTCGAGTATTGCATACAAAATAATTAAGCCTGACTAAATTCTTCCTTTGTCCATTACAGCAGATTAATTTCTTTTTTTTAGACGCAGAGCTCTTCTCGATCACTGGTAAGCTCCAGCCTGGAAGGGACAGCCTCAACTCCAGCAGTCACATGGCTTCAACAGAGCTCCTCAGGGAACATACCTCACCCTCTGTCATCTCTGGCAACTCCCGAAGACAGGTTAGAGCTGTTGGGAAAGGAGGGGAGGCAAGAGGGAAAGCCACTGCAGAGAAGTCAGTGTAGCCATTGTTCGGCTCCTGATGGGCATTTTAGTAACTTACCTCTGGGCACACCACAGCAAAAGGCAGCAATGAGATTTTGAGCCAAAATGCAGTTTCTTATCCTGCCCGGGTTCTGGAGTGAGTCCCAGGTAAGCCAGGTCATATTTAGTGCTTCTTGCAGCTTAATTCAGATGGAGGTCTGAAGTCAGGGTCAGTACTAAGCAATCCATCTGGTTTAATATCTGGGATTTCTTTTATCCTTCCAAAAAATGTTTCAGTCACTCGTATGTTCCTAATGCTGTAAAAATTCAGGAATTAGGTTGAACTCTTTATTCAGAAACCTCCACTTTTTGGTCCTCAGCAAGTTCCACGTACCACTCTTGGGTAAAGCACTGTGCTATTCATTTCTTGTATGTCATGTTATTCTGTCTTGAGGTTGGATTTGGTTATTAAGGCCCCTCTCTTTCAGCCAGTCCTAGTGGAGTAAGAGAGTTGTCAGGAGCTGAGGGGTTTTTCCTCTTTGCTTCATTAGCAATTTTACTTCCAATCAGTATAACAGAAAGGAAGGCGCTCCTCAGAGGCTGCTCAGCCCTCAATCCACAGCAGTGCTGGTTTTGTGGGGTTTGGGGCAGGGGTTGTGAACATTGGCATCAAACCATTTTGGCCATCTCTTTCTTTTTGGATTGCCAGGGAAATACCTAGGTTCTGAAGATGCACATCTTCTAAGTAGGCTTTTGTAGGAAATCAATTGATTTTTCTGAAACCCTGAGCAACCTTTTTCACTTCCTCTTTTCTGTCTGCTGCTGCATGGCAATTTTCGCCTCTGAGTAATGTTGAGTGATCCTCCTTTAATAGCTTTTCCTGAGCAAGGTGCCTTTGGATCGCCTCATAGCTCCTCTTCAAACCATGACTTCACTGTATGAGGCACTGTATGAAGAGCCAAGAGATGTAAATCTTACGGGGAGCAGGCAGTGATTTCAGGCCCCTCATACTCAGCTCACTTCTAAGTTCTGTACAGGCTGAGTTTCAGGGGGGGTTGTGCGGTTCCTCTGCAGAGAAAGAGTGCAAATCCACACTCCCAGGATGGGGATCTGCAGGATGCCACCTCAAGGCATGTTTTTGTGCCTTACAAGGTAGCTCCTACAATTGCAGAGAACTATAAATCAGTTTGGGGGTTGTTTGGTTTTTGGGGTTTTTTTCCCCCAGTGCAGAGCCTTTTGATGTTGCTATTACTTTGTGTTTTAAATCTATCATCTTATGCCTTCCCTTCCCTGCAGGGAAAATTTTGTCCATGTGATAGAAGAGAACCTGAATTACCTTGAACTCTTTAGCAGTATTTTGCAGGAGGTGAGACAGGAGCAGAACAGCATGATGGTAAGTCTGTTGATATATTTCTGAGGACCTGATTTTTACGAGCCACGGCAGGGTCCTCTGGGGGTGTGGAGAACTCCTTTAAGAGGGTCATTGTGATGATGTGAATCACTGTGGCTGGCATCTGGTGTCTCTTATCCCTCCTGGGCTCTGCTAACATGCCAGTTGTTAATGGAAGGTAGCACTTGGCTACATCAGCCAAGCGGTCTGCATGGTGGAACAGGCTGTTCTGTGAGACCCCCTGGCTGGCAGAGCTTGCTCTGAACGCTGGTTGCATTCTCAACTGGAGACAGTCTTGCTTTGTGTCCCTGCCCTGGGGTGAGCAGGGTTCTCCCGTTTCCAGAGCCCTTTCCTGATCATTCTCTGAAGCTCTCCTTGGGGCAGAAGTGGAGCTTTAAAGAGTCCTAAGGCAGCTCTTTGCACAAACTGGTATTTGAAATAACAAATGACAAAAGTAAATAACGATGGTCCAGATGTTTTGACACAATCTGAAACTCTGTTCCTGAACTACTAACTGAGGCCAGGAAGTTATTGCTCGAAAGAGCCCAGTTACCAGAAGAATGAAGTGCACCGCAGAATACAGGTCTTTTAGAAGAGGCTCTCCAATAATTTTAGGGGCTGTATCATAGAATAACCTGTATAAATAGAAAAGGACCATTAGGCATGTAGATTGACCTGTTTATAATGGAGAAGAGTCAATACAGCTTCTGTTAGCATGAGATTGTCTCACAAATTTGTTGCAGTCCTGTAAAGAAGTCAAAAATCCACTGATTTTCAAAAGCTTCTTAAAAGCCTCTTTAGGGATAACTTTTTTTCTCATGGGATAAAAAAGCTGAAGTTGTTTACCAGTTGTAACTGCTGAAGGACAACTTGAACTAACAAGGAACAAGGTTGGGGAAATTGAGCTGATGGATGAAATAAACATCTTATAAACATTTTAATTCATAAAAATTTCAATGTTCTAATGTTTATGAATAATAGACAGTGAAATGAAAGTTTACTAGGTTAGTAAGTTATGTAGGATGGTGAAATGAAAACTTACTAGTGGAAGTTGCAGATGACACTGTAATAGCGAGGGATTGAGCAATATGAATGGGGAAATGAAATTAGCTACTGTTTAAGGCGAAGTAATTATGTTAGTGGTGAAAATGGCCTTAATTATGCTTACCATGATCTTCATCCATCAGTCGATGAATGCTTTGTTTGTCTTTGTTCAGTTGTGACAGGGTTGGTATCAGTTGTGTAATACAATTTTCTGTCTTGTCTTGTCTCCTGGCTGTGGCTGGAGAGGAGCGGGAAGCCATGTGACTGGCATATGACCTGTTAATCATCCATGTCTCTGTCATCTCCCGTATCTCCTTCCAAGCTGCAGCATCTGTCTCTGGCATGTTTTAGCCCAGAAAGCTTGTTCATTGTTGTGGAATCACACTCTGCAGATCAACACCTCTTTTGTTATGTTTGATTTCTTTCCCCTTTTGCTCACATCAGGGGACAGAATTTAGGCAACAGGAAAGCAGCAGAAAATGGGACTTGTCCTCTTCAGTTCACTTGGAGAAAAACAGAGGAAAAAAGAATTAATAACTATAAGAACCTTTTCTCTATTCTTGCATGCATTTGACTTTGAGCCTTTTTCACTTGTGTTCTTGCTGTAGAAGTATGTCCCGTGGTGCACTAGGAACACCGGCAGCAGGAGTTCTGCAGGCACTAAATGGAATTTCCAAAGTCAGTACAGTCTGTGCCATGCCTGAGCACCGCACTAAGTAGCGGGGCATTTTCTGTTGGGGCAAACCGAGTGGTGAAATTGTGAGATTAGTTTTCCGCTGTAGAGCAACATAGAATTATAGAATTGTCTAGGTCGGAAGGGACCTTTAAGAACATTGAGTCTGACCATTAACCTAACACTGTCAAACCCACCACTGACCCATGTCCCTCAGCACCACATCTACCCATCTTTTAAATACCTCGAGGGATGGCGATCCAACCACTGCCCTGGGCAGCCCGTTCCAATGCTTAATAACCCTTTCTGTGAGTAATTTTTTCCTAATATCCAATCTAAACCTCCTCTGGCACAACTTGGGGCCATTTCCTACTGTCCTATCACCTGTTAATTGGAAGAAGAGACCAACACCCCCTGGCTACACCCTCCTTTAAGGGAGTTGGAGAGAGCGAGAAGGTCTCCCCTCAGCCTTCTTTTCTCCAGGCTGAACACCCCCAGCTCCCTCAGCAGGTCCTCACAAGACTTGTGCTCCAGACCCCTCACCAGCTCCGCTGCCCTTCTCTGGACCCGCTCCAGCACCTCAATGTTTCTTTTGTAGTGAGGGGCCCAAAACTGGACACAGTAGTCGAGGTGGAGCCTCACCAGTGGGACAATCACTGCCCTAGTCCTCCTCACCATGCTGTTCCTGATACACCTGGGCACACTGCTGGCTCATGTTCAGGGGCTGTCAACCAGCACCCCCAGCTCTTTGATTCTTTGAGAAGAGAGAGATGCTGGGTACTGAGCAGCCTTTGGTCACCACCTTGGAAATCCGAATCCCAGAATGGTTTGGGTTGGAAGGGACCTTAAAGCTCATCTAGTTCCAACCCCCCTGCCCTGGGCAGGGACACCTCCCACCAGAGCAGGTTGCTGAAAGCTCCATCCAGCCTGGTCTTGAACCCCTCCAGGGATGGGGCAGCCACAGTTTCTTTGGGCAACCTGTTCCACTGCCTCACTGCCCTCAAAGGAAAGAATTTCTTCCTAGTATCTAATCTAAATCTGCCCTCTTTTAGCTTAAAGCATTCCCACTCATCCTATCGCTACACTATTTGATAAAGAGTCCCTCCTGGAGCCCCTCTAGGGACTGGAAGGGGCTCTGAGGTTTCCCCAGAGTCTTCTCCAGGCTGAACCCCCCCAACTCTCTGAGCCTGTCCTCACAGCAGAGGGGCTCCAGCCCTCGCAGCATCTTCATGGCCTCCTCTGGACCCAAAATCTATATTCAATAGCCATTTCCTGTACTTCAGTTGTTTCCTTGCATTTTCTTTCAGAGTTTTGATTGGAGCTGGCTGAAATAGCCGAAGGAGCTGAGGCGCTGCTGTCTGCAAAGTCCCTGCATGCTGCGAGGTGGCTTGGCAGCCTGCAGTGTGACAAGCTGGAGGTCACTCGGTCACCTTGTGGTTTTGTAAACCTTAGCGGAGCTGATTGCAAAGGTGGTGGTTGGTGGCAGATGACACCATTGGCGGCAACAAAACAGCGTTTTGCAGGCCGGTGCCGACTCAGGCTTTCCACCAGAGGAGTAACGTGCCTGTTGGATGTGTGATTTCTCCCCAGAACCTTTCCTGGAGGGGCTGGGAGGAGAGCCATGGGCTGGCAGCCGCTTTAGGGCTGGGTCTGTCCCGCCTTCCCCGCCTCACCGCCCTCCTGCTGCTTGTCGTGACTGCCGCAGTGTGCGGAACGCGGATTGTGTACAGATTGTATCTGTGTGAAGTGGAATTAACCGCAATAAACGCTGTGGAGAGGCCGTGTCATTGGTCCCTCGCTGCGGGCCCTTCGCGCGCACACATCCTCTCGCCCCCCCGCCCCCCGTTGCCAGGCAACAAGGTGGTGCGTGTCCGCCGCCCTTTCCCCCGCCGTCGCGTCCCGTGACGCCATCAGCAGGTGCCGCGCAGGCGCGGCGGGGCGGGAGTGAGCCCTCGGCCGCACGTGGGCGCGGCGGGTACGGGGGGGGGGGGTGGGGGGGAGGGCGCGGCTCGCCTTGGTGCCCGGTGTCCGGAGAGGGGGCAGCCGTGAAGGGGGGTAGCTGGTGCCGCCCCACGGAGCAACCTGAGGGGCGGGGGCCCAGCCGGGTCCCGGGAGCAGCCGGCGGGTCAGCGGCCCCCGGTGCCGTCCGTGTGCCCGCGGTCTATCCACCGGGAATGGGGAGTCCCGGTCGGCCGCCGTTGCGCCCACCGCCGCGAGCGGGAGGGGTGAGGCGGCCTCCCTCCCCTCGCTGCGTGCTCCGGGGCTATTCCCGAGCTTGTCGGGTCCGAAAAAAAGGGACCCGTTGCGTGAGGAAGCGGGTAGGGAGGCGGCACTGGGGAGGGGAAGCAGAACGCCGGCAGGCAGGCCCCGCCTGACCGCGTCTCGGTCTCTCTGTCCCGCAGGCGATGTGAGGATGACCATGGCCCAGGCTGGAGCCGTCATTGCAGCTGCTGCGGGACTCCTGGTCTTCTTCCTCTACTTCTCCATCCACAAGGTCGAGGAGGGGCACTTGGCTGTCTATTACAGGTACTGTTGTTCCCTGCCAGTGCCCGCAGCGGCATCCAGAGCCTTCCCTATGTTTCCCTCTCTTTCCGCTTGGGATTCATCCCTGGCCCCAGGTCACCTCGGGAGGCTCCTGTGTTTCCCCTCCAGGTTTTGCCCCGAGGTGGGCAAACATCATTGTTTCTGCTCTTTTTGCATCAGGAATGAGGTGGGCCTGGATGGCCTGGCTCTGCAGAACCCTTAATGAGTTTCGGTCTTCCTGAATCCTCAGCTACTTTTCCTCCTTCCCCCTTTTCTGGGTCACAGTTGGGGTTTCAGAGCTTGGAAGACCAAAATTCTTGGCTTTTCATATCTGTTGATCTCTCCCTCTTATGTTGAGGGCTGTCACCTTTGTTCCAAGACTGTCGGCCAGTACCCACCTTGTTGTTGTTGTTTTTAAATAGGTCTTCTCCCTGGCTCTGGGCTGAGGGAGAACCCTGGGGCTTATAAATGCCATGAACACTATCTGTAAAGCAACTCATTGTCATTCCACAACAGTGAGTGGTTACAGCCACGTAATGCCACCTCTTGACTAGATTCTGCTTTGAATTTGAATAAAGGAACAGAGAAATTCAGCACCAGCCTTTCCGCTTTCTTTGCAGTTTTTGTCATATTTCTGCCCTGTCCCTTCTACCCTTTGCCCTCACCACCACCAGTTTACTTTGCACTGCTCTTGCCCTTAATTACAAGTGGTTTGAGCAGCATGGGCCCTTATGAGATGCTGCAGGAGACCATACTGCACTGTGACGATCAATCACTTCAATTTCTCCTCTATCTCCATCTTTCAACCACCTGTCAGTCCCCGTGAGAGACTGCGGGTTTTCGTTGCACTTTCAGTGAGGGACTGTGCTGAATGCCTTGCAGAAATCCAAACTGGCAGTATCACATCAGCTGTTGGATTTTTCCATGGTTACCAGTGAACTAGTTAGAGAGGGAAATCTGTGGTCTTGAAGCTCTCTACAATGTTGCAGTGAGGGAAGAATTAAGCAATATCTGCCTTCTCTAAAAATTAATTTCTCACAGAACTGAAGTAAACAATTGTCAAGTTGCACCATGCGAGTATCATAGGCGTCAGCCCTTTTGCAGGGGAGGTAGTGGCAAATTTGGTGCAGGTGCGTGATGTAATTTGTGCTCCCACAGCTGTGACCCGTGGCACTTTGAATGTACTTCCTTGCTCTCAAAGCCAGCACTTAGTTTTTCCAGTTGCTCGAGCCTTTTCCCCAATTTTCTCTCTCTCTCTGTAGGGGTGGTGCGTTGTTATCTAGTCCAAGTGGACCAGGCTACCACATCATGCTCCCATTCATTACCACCTTCAAATCTGTGCAGGTTAGTATCTCCTCCTCTTGGAAGAGGGTGAGTAGGAGCAGGTGTCAGTAGGGATATTGCTAGGTGGGGGGTAACTTGGGCAACGGGTGTTTGCAGAAGGGCTCAGTCATGTGGTAGTCAGAGCAGCAGCAGCTCTGAGGAAGCCCTTGGTTGCTTCTGCCTCAGGTGCCAGACCCAGCTGTGTGCTGGGACCTGTCCTGTTGTTGGAGTCTCCCCTACACGTGTTGCTTGGGATGGGACGTCTTGCTCTGGGAGGACAGTCTGTGTTTGTGGCCCTAATTGTTCCCTGGGAGAGCTGCAGGAACTGAGAGCAGGGAAAGGCAAGTTGAAAAGAAGTCTGTCTTCTGTCTACACCTGCAAAAGTTGGGAGGAAGGCAGAGGGCACATTTTTGGTTCTGTGTTCCTGTGTAATGGTTGTGAGAGTCTGGACACAGCATCATCTTCCTGGAGAATGGAGAGGTTTTGAGACCACTGGTTGTCTTTTTATTTCAGACCACGTTGCAGACTGATGAAGTGAAAAATGTGCCTTGTGGGACAAGGTATGTTTTTCCTTTATATTCCTTCTGGTGATGAACAAATGCACTCTATTGTGTGATTTGCAGCTAGTCATTGACAGTGCTGTGACACAGAGGCTGAAAAGTAAAGGCTCATGTCCTAAAATTAGTCCCAAACATACGCACATACATCACACTTGGAAATATTAGAGCAGGAGGTATGGGAAGGAACGCTCTTGCTTTTGCTGGAATTGATGCTCTCGGGGTATTTGCATTTATAGTAATATTACCTTGATTTTTCTTGGTTGCTTCCCTCAATTACTCTGCTAGCCTGTTGCTTGTTCTTTGGTGTGCCCTCTGCTTTGCGGTATTTCTATGCTGAATCTTGTGGCTAATGCAATTGTTGATAAGTGACTTAACACAGTGGGCAAAAGTAAATGGTGAATGGGAATCCTTCTGATGGGAGATGGTTCATTTCAAAAACATCTCAAGAAAATGAGTCTCCTGAAATCATTTGGGCATTTTTGGAATTGACATTTCACCTGACTGAGAGAGTGACACAGAATGAAGAAGAATCCTATGCATGGGTGGCAGCAGCCTGCTTTGTAATTAAGCTGATCCCTGTTGCAGCACAGATCTATATAGTTTTAACAAGCAGACCAGTAACAGGAGGAGAGGGCTAGTTGAGCTGGGTTGCAGATCCTGTTGTGTTGGTTCATTCACAAATTAAAATGATGACTGGATCTGTTTCTTCAGGACAAAAACAAAACTGATGGTAATTGTGCTTGTGTTTTAGCTTTAGGGTACTCAACATTATTTCTGTGTAAAAGAAAAAAAAAGTGAATATAACTTGAATGATGACACATAACAACTGTGCTGAAATTAAAAGCTGAACGTTAGTGGCAACATTAGTAAGGCAGAGTTCATTTCAATCTGGTTTAGCCCTTACTGAAATGAGTTCTTGGAGTTATTCCTATAACAACTCATCAGATATCACTTGGGCTTTAATATTAACATAAAGTTCTCTTGGGCCCTCACTGGTTTTAGTTTTGCATCTTAAACCTTTCATGAGTGTCTGTAAATAAAGCGAGTGTTCAGTGCTGCTGCCAGGGCTTTGTCTGAAGAGACTCTAGGTCAAGTGGAAAGTAATTGTGGGAAGGAGGAATAAGGCTCATTGAGTTCTGTATCTGTATCTTTTAAATGGCAAAGTTAAAAATAAGTCATCAGAGCAGAGCTTTAGCAATGTGTTAATGACAACTTTTAGCTCATAAGTAGCATAAACAGGAGTAATACTTCAGCTTTGGGACGTTGTAAAACAGCGTCATGTCTTTGGGCCAGGGGTGACGTCCTGCTGTCCTGCAAGCCTTCTCAACAGACCAAGCAAAGCTTTACGGTGAAGCTTGACTGCATTAGACATGCTAACACAGTCAAAATTAAATTGTGCTGCTTTAACCCTGCTCGAGCAGAGAGGTGGGACAAGATGACCTCAAGAGATCCCTGCCAGCCTTGACCATTCTGTGCGTCTGTGATTTAGGAGCTAAATAATCAGTTTAATTCTTTATAGTTAGTTCATTAAGCTCCTGTTACGTTTCTGTGTGGCAGGATTCAGTTGTGCAATACAAGTGGTTGTGCAGTTCCAGATAATAAACATGCTTTAGAACACTAAACAGCTGGTGAGGCACTTCTTAGTTAATAATTGAATACACTTAAGTCTAAAGGTCCCAGTAG
This sequence comes from Calidris pygmaea, assembly GCA_003697955.1. Classification (NCBI taxonomy): domain Eukaryota; kingdom Metazoa; phylum Chordata; class Aves; order Charadriiformes; family Scolopacidae; genus Calidris; species Calidris pygmaea. Next base: position 72,663 of record QJSC01017316.1, read on the forward strand.
CCCTGCCCATTTTTAAGGTGTTACTACAGGAGCCTTAAGTTTGCTGTATTTGCACTGAAGTTGGCCACTGCTCCATGCCAAAACTTTGAATCCACATTTCCATAACAAATGGATCAAATCTGAAATTTCACTCTCCCAGCTCAAAGTTCATCACAAGAATAGATCTGAAACAGTTTAAATTTCTGTAATTATGTATTAAGCCATCAGATTTTAAAGGTTGAGTTTCTTTTCTCTCATATTCATACTTCTGTCCTTGTATTCTCATCTGCATTGAGAAGCTTCTGAATGGGTGTGTGGATGTCACATCCCCAATTTCTGCCTTACCTGTCCTTACCATTTGTACTTGACAGCATTAAGTGAACATGTTTAATATGGATTTCAAAATACTTTGGCACTAGATGACTGTTTTTCACAAAACAGCGATCACCCCAGAGAAAAAAAAAAACATTTCATTACAGCAGGTGGAGTATGTGTCTGCTCTAAGCTGTGAATTGCCTCTGGTGTCTGAGATTTCTGGTTTTCCCCAACAATAAAATATGTATACAATTCCTTGGAGAGTTCACCAGTTTCCTCATGGCACGTCTGCTGATCTCCAAAAACTGACACAAAATCAGTTCAAGAAACTAGTTTTAGAAGAGCAAAGTATTCCAAAGGACTGACTTGAAGAATTAATGGAGAATTAATATACCCATGCGTATATTAATTGTGGAATACAATAAATGGGTTGAAAAATGGTGTCGTGCAAATATTACATGAGAGAATTATGTAAGTAGCATTTTTCTTATAAACTTAACTGTAAACAATTATGCTAAATCTTGTACAGGTTTTTACAATGCCAAGAGAGACAGTAAATAGCCAGGACGCTAAGCAGCAACATTGCTTAAGCGTTAGTTGTTTATTTGCAGAGGTGCAAGAGTCATCTTGTGCTCGCGCTGCAGATAGTTGGCAGGAACGCTAGTGGAGCACTGGAGGAATGCTGTTCTGGGGCAGATCCTGGCTCGTTAGGCGGCCACATGGAAAATTGTGTCATCAATATTGCAAGTGGATGTATTGCATTAATCCCTGTATCTCTAGACAGGCCAGATCTGACCTTGAAGCCCAAGTTTTACATAACCTGATTGCCTAACCTCGTCTCGGCTTTTCTGTGGTCAGGTCTAGCAATAAGCATTAAACCTTGACCTTATGTTATGTCCCCTTTTTTATGGCAACGTCCTTCAATTTTTCCCTTGTTTTCTCCTGGCCTGGCATAAGCTAAAATCCTGAAGTGTATGAGGCTTTCTAAGGTCTGCTGAAATCACCTGTTAGTGTTTGTTAGTCCCCTGCATGCTTTCACCTTGTCCTGTAAATTTAGGCACTGTTGCTGCCTAATTGCGCTTTGACTTCTACCAGGTGGACATAGTCTGTGTGTTGATCCTCTTTTCAGACTTCGTTCTTGTTCCTCTGTCCCTGACCAAACAGCCTGCTCAACTAAGTGTTGCTCTGCCTGACCAGCCCAATCACCAGCTCTGCAGTGAGGACATTTGGGGGTGTAAGTAGCTCTTGCAGAGGCTGCAAATGCCAGTGTTAGGCTGCAGAAATGGCAGTGGAAAGTGCCAGCAAGTGCTGGAAGTCTCCACGTGAGTCACCCTGCCGTGCATCTGGGAGACAAGGATGTTTTGAGAATGGTAGTGGCTTGTCAAAATGGCAAGAGCACCGTCTGAGCCAGCGTTTAAGCTGCAGGTGTCAAAGGGCAAGTAAAGCAGCTGTGGATGATGAGAGCATTTGTACAGTTCCATGTCAACAAGGTGTGTTAATCGCTCCAAATCAGTCTATGATGCTCTGTCAGGGCAACTGTCCCAAAACTGCCCAGGATAGGATCTCCTGCGGCCCAGGAGTTAACTAACATCTTGTGGACCAGGCAGTTTTAGAGGATGTCTTGTTTGAGATGCTCAGTTTAAGATCAGAGTGTCACAGAGTTGGCTCCTGGCTTTACAGCAGCAAGGTCCAGAGGGCCATCCCCACTGCACAATGTGAAATGATGGTGGCTGCAGCAGCTGGCTGGCTGGAAACTGCAGTGTAAGTGCTTTGTAGGCTTGGTTTAACCTTAAGCCCTTGGTGGGGAAGTGGCTGGCCAGTATATTTGGACTCTAAGGGGCACCTCTCTCCTCAAAGCTATTGCCTGACCAACAGGACTGCTATAATTCACTTATGCCCCACGCTGGTTGAGATGCTTGGCAGGGTTGCTGTGGGTAGTGTTAAGGTTGTCAGATGGACATCAGGCAGTCCTCTCTAGTCTGAAATGCCAGCCTTTTTTGCGTGTGAGGTGATGAGGGGCTGTGGACGAGTCCTGTGTAGGAGGCAGAATGTCTCGGGTGCTCTTTTTCCTTCTCATATCCCCATAAAATTGAAACACCAAAAGGACCTCAACATAAGGAAATGCAGTGGTGGAGATTCTGTTGGAAGAAGCCCACACGCTCTGCTTTGGTTCCCTCACCAGGATATCTAGAGGATACCCCAAGATGGTAGCTGAGTTTCCCTGTCCTGTTGGAGATGTCAATAAGGAATAAATCAAGAGGATGAAAGCAGGTTCAGAAAATCTCAAGGAGTGCTGTTGAACGACACTTGCAATGATCCACAGTCATTTGGTGGGACAGTTAGAGTGCAGAACAAATGAGATGGAGAATTATAACTGCTTGCACAGCCTGACATACCCATAAAGGACTCATAAACCTATCTTATTTTTAAAGAATAGTAATGGCTTTTAAGAGAGAGACAGCAAGAATGACCATGGCCTTAAAAGAAATTTTGAGTGAAAAAGAGATTAATACTCTTAATAGTAATATCTCACTGGGAAATAAGTCTCTTCTTTAGCCACAAATACTTTTTCTGCTGGCTTGTAACCTTCCAGCAGGCAAGCTTAGTCATCACCAATGTTTTTAGGTCATAGCTTGCCATGAAGCAGGCATGTTGGCAAGAGTGAACACAGGTTGTGCCTGTGAGAGCCTTCCTAAAAGGACACAGACAAGTTTGTGTGATTTTTCTGCACTTAGCTTTCAACTGCCAGAGATTAAGATCTGCAAAATCAGAAACCAAGTTTGTCGTGGGGATAAGTTTGAGACTAAGTTTGGAAATGTGTGAGGTCTGCTTTTGGGGACCAGCTGTCTCTAAACAGTTTTTGCTAAGGCCTCTCATTTGTGATTTGCCTTTGCTCTGAGGACAAAATTACAAGAGTGCTTTAAAAATACACTTTTCAATAAACTTACAAGCTATTGAAAATTAAGGGGTTTTGCTCTTAACTGTAGAGTTTGGGATTTTCCCCAGTGCCACAGTTACCTAAGTGGGGGCATGACCTGCTGAAAGCCACATCACTAAGAGCAGAGGCTGGGATCCAGCCCTGCCTCTGATTCCCTCTTTTCTCTACTGCTCCAGCAACACATGATCCCTTGGGGAGAGGACTGTCTGCAGGCTTCTTCCAGATGTCTGGAGCTTCTTGACAGTGCATATGCCTGGGCACCTTCACACAGCTGCAGTGTTACTAGCGAGCTGTTTGCAACATGACATTGATACAGGGAATGTGAATTAAAATCTGTTACATGCTTTGTTTCTTGCTTTCGAGCAAGGGCTTTGTCAGATTCATATTGGAGTTAATAAACGCATGAATTTGGGGGCTTTTCTATTTAAAATGTTTTTTTCTATTTAAAATGTTTTTGCTGCCTAGAAGAGCTGTGGTGTGTTTGAGTTTGTGTCTGCTCTGCTGCTTGCGGGTGGTGTCTGCTCTCCTTGTTGCCTTCCCTTTGTTATTCTGGACTCTCCCTTTCTGATAGTTGCAGCTACATTCCTGTTAAAAAATGTTTTTCCTTTGCTGGCAAAGCAGGAGGTAACAAAGCAAAGTGAAAGTGCTTTGCAGACTTGCTGGAGCATGCTTTTGTTTTATGCAAAGAGAGGGACCAGTCTGTTCAAAGCGAGGGTTTACTCAAGAAGTCAGACTTGTTCTGGGTAAGTTTAGTAGAATTTAGTAAAAATGGGGGAAAAGATGACTTTGCTTTAAATATGCACCACCATTAACAGTTGCGGTAATAATTCATGAATTCTGTTTTTCTCTTAGTGGTGGTGTTATGATCTACATTGACCGAATAGAAGTTGTGAATAAATTGGCACCGTACGCAGGTATTTCCCATCCTGTTTCAACAGGCAGCACTGTCACTGTCCTCGCTCATCCTGTAGCTGCTTAATCTTGGTTTGCAAGACTTCCATTTTCTGTGTGTCCTTATCCTTATAGTTCCCAGTATGGTAGCACTTAGTTTTTTGCCTGTGTCTGCAAGTTTTTTGAAGAGCCACAGATTTGCAAAGATGAAAATAAATTCTAGGATTGTTTCTCCCCTGTACATTCAGGAATGTGATGGGTGCTCAAGCTGGTCTATTTCTTGCTGCTGAAGGGGAGACAACCTGTGAAACCAAATACATGGGACAAAGCCCCCAAGTGCTTGTCCGCTCAGCTGCTGGGAAAATTAAAAAGGCAAAGCCTGTATAGAAGCCTCTTACCTTCTTATTTCACCAGCTGCTGAACCAAAGACTCACGCAGGTTTTTACTTTATAGTAGCATCTGTTCCCATGCATGCAGGTCCTAGACAGGCTTTACCTTTTCGTTTGTTTATGCAAATCATAAAACAGGACTGTGCAGTATATCTTGCTGTAATTACTCTGCTCTTTGAAGTCATACAATCCCAGCAGTGCTAGTGAAGGGGGACCTCTGCAGGTTTCTCCTCTGACCTCCCTCCTGCTCACAGCAGGATTCTGACTAACAGCTGGGCAGGGCAGCTGTGGCTTTGTCCAGCTGAGTTCTGAAGACTCCCAAGGCTACCCACCTGTCCCAGTGCTGCACTACTTTCCTAATGCCCTGAGCTGTTGTTTTGTGGTTGTGGCATTGCAGAGAGCAGTACGTGTCAGTGGTGACTTGTGATAATTCCCTTGCTTCCTCAGTGTATGATATTGTGAGAAACTACACTGCCGACTACGATAAGACCTTGATCTTCAATAAAATTCATCATGAGCTGAATCAGTTTTGCAGTGCGCATACCCTGCAGGAAGTATACATTGAGCTGTTTGGTAAGTGGATGGCAGCTGGATGTGCCCACCAAGAACCGTTTCATCTGCCTGTTCTACTGTTACAGCAGGGTCCTGCGAGCAAACATCCTCCGTGCTCGGGTTGCAGGCTAGAAACCAGCTCCTTATATATCCATTTGTCACTTCCCATGTAGCTTTACTCTTTAAAGATTCAGATTTCCACATCTGCACGTGGGAATTTGATTTCAGCCCTTTTCCATTTGGGATTGAATTCTGGACACAGGAAGTAGCCACTCATCTCTGGTGTGTGCAGTCATGCTCATTACCTTCACTACGATGATGGGTTTTGTCTTGCTACTTCTGCTTTTAGGCCCCTGTTCTGTTGCTGAATTGACTTTTTTACTCTAAAAACCTCCTGGCTGTTTTTAGCAAGTGAGTGCCAGAAGGAACATGCTTTTGGCTTGTTGCAATGCTCTAGATTTTTCACAAGGGGGTAGCAGTGGTTCAGGAATTAGCAAATTTAATGTTCTGCTTGGTACCTACCTGTGCCCCCAGAGACACAACAGCATCACGTTCCTTCTTGAGTGGCAGAACAGGGGAAAATATTAAGAGATGTCAGTGCTGTACTGAGACCTGCCAGATATCTGTGCTCAGAGAGGAGTTTTGTGGTAATACGTGCAGCTTAATCATTTCATAACTGGCCATTTCTGTGGGAAGATCTTCCTGGAGGTTGGAAGTGACAAAATACATGGGTTTTTTCAGTAGCAAGTACTGGGTCCTGCAGGTCCCTAGAGACTTAAGGCAGAGGGGTTGGTGTGGCTCTGGCTTAGAAGGGGTAGACATCTACCACAGGCACTGGGTGTTTTTTCTTGCCCAGACACTGAAAGCCATTTGCCCTCATGCTCAGTTCATGAATAGCTGGACCTTTCTGGAGACAGTAGCATGCGACTCTCTGGAACATTTTCAAGGGGGTATAAGAAGGGAAACGATGTACTGAATGATCTTAAAAAGCATCTTTATCTTACATCATAGAGACACCTGCTCTTCAAGGCCAGCTGACTCTACCACATAAGCTGTAGGAGAAATGATAAGCTAAGTGATCTCTCTCTTGTCCTCCAAACACAGATCAGATAGATGAGAATCTGAAGTTGGCCCTGCAGAAAGATCTCAATGTCATGGCACCAGGTCTCACTATCCAGGTAGGTTCATTCCCTAACAAAGATTATTCTTTTTTCCACCTCTCATTTGCTCACCTTTCACTAGATTGATGGGGTTTCTTGCTTTGGTTTTCCACTTACTGTGAAATAGTTAAGCCTTGAGTTGAGCTTTGTCATTTGAAGACTGTCCATATGATAGTGACCGCTTCCAAATGCTAGTTTTATATTGGATTTAACTTGCAAAGAGCGAGAAAATGTTTTTCTTTAAACTACTTCTGGCACCCCTGCAGAGCTGGGCACCCCAGTGTGCCAGCGCAGTTCCTACAGGTAATTGCAAAAGAAAAGAGCTTCATCTTTTCCACGCTTGTACTAGAGATAGGGAAAGATGTTATATCTTTAATGATTTTCTGCTTACACTTAATGTTAGAAAATCATGTTTAATTTTAGCTGGGCTATGGGACGTACTGGCTTTTTGATATGTTAAAGTTCCAGGCAACCAACTGGGAAAAATATTCTTCTGGCTTGCAAGGGCTAATTTGGAAATCTCTGCAGATTTACACTGTAGGGGAAGAGTGAGACCAAATCTGTTTTGCCGTTCTTGTTGCCATATTTAGCTGGGCTGGCTGGCTGTGTGCAGGGAGAGGAAGCACGTGAAGAGCTATGTTGCAGCTCGTTTGTGCGCAGGCCCGCTCTGTTTTGGTGGGGGTGAACCACAAGCAGTGTCTTATCACAAAGAATTTGAGATGGCACCTCTGTTCCAAATATCCAAGTTGACTTGCGCTGTACATCGCAGAGAGATTTCCAACAAAGTTCATCATAATAATTATGGTTGTAATGTAAAGGCCCTTTTTGATCTCATGGTATGGAAGGGTGTAAGCAAAGCTCACAGCTCTTTGGTGGGAGTTGTTAGCTACAGGGTTAAATCTGATCTTCAGCATACAGTATCCCATCTCAATTTGGCATGCCTGATCTTCACTGTTGGTCAGAAGGTGAACGATATCCTGCCTGCATCAACCCACACTGAGCTCACCAGACTAGCAGTCTGAAGAAGTGCCCTAACTAGTGAGGAAAGTGGTTCATCTCTACTACTTAAGACACTGTGTTTCTGCCCTCGTGTTCCTATTGTTCCCTTTCAAAACAGAGCTGCACCTTGCCTCTGCTAAAATTGTGCCACTCTCCACGTGCAGTTGTGTAACCCAGATTAACTTAACTGTACTTAGAATTGAATTGTTTTGTGAACTCTAAGGGAAATAATTCTGTATTTGGGCATAACACTTTTCTCTTGAAGAGCACATTTGCACCCATGAGTGTTTCAGAGATCACTGACAATTCATTTTTGAAAGAAGTGACACAATTCATTATTGAAAAGATGCTGTTAGAGGGAATTAACAGCATTTGTTTCTAGGTTTAGTAAAACTAATGTGTATGAAACCTTCACAAGTCCTCCACGTTGCATGATGTAAAACATTCTTTCCTAACTGAAATGGTGGCCACAGCCTGAAAAGGAGACCAATGGATGGTAAGAAGTGCCTAGGGACAGTGTCGTAGGGGAGGCTCCCACACTTCCCCTGTGAAAGTGGCACAGCCTGGGGCTTGTCTCAAGTGTGTTTCTGGACAGAAGCACACGCCTCCTGGGAGACAATGCTGAGAAACCAGAAATCCATGTGCATTTGCGGTCCCGGGGCCTGGTGGGGCAGCTCACATGAGTGCAGTGCTGCTGTGGATGGGTACAGGCTCTCTAGGGAGGATGGGCTGAGAAGGTGAGGCAAGCAGGGTCATGCTGCCTGCATAGGACTGGCTTACATAACCTGGAGCTTCACTCTGGAATGGATGATGAACAGCTGAGATAAGAGCCAATATAGGTAAGAATCAGACCAACATGGAGGACCACATGGTCCTTGTCTGCTGCAGATCACCCAGTTAGTAAGATGAAGTAGGTAAATCTGCCTACCACAGAAAGCCTCATGATCACAGACTCTAGTGTTCATGGGGGTCTCTGACCACCTCAGTATCTGCTGGAAGAGCAATAGGGCTGGGTGCAAGGCATGCTGGATGTTTCTGTGGGGTGTTGAACACAGGTTTTGGCAGCAAAGCTGACTAGGGGAGATACTCTGCTGGACCTTTTAGAAATGAGGAAGAACTGGTTGAGAGGTGAAGTGTGGTAGCAGTGTGAGCTGTAGCAGCTGTAAGGTGGTGAGTTCAAGGTCCTCGGGGGAGCAAGGTGAACAAGAGAATTACCAGCCTGGGCTTAAGGAGAACAGAACAGCTTGTGCAAGGTGTGTTTGTCAGGATCCTGTGGGACATTGCCATGCAAAGGAGGCCAGGAGGCCCCACGTCATTGCCAAGGACACCCCAAAGTGTGGAAAGGCAAGCAGGTGAAGACAGAAGGCCTGTGTGGATGACCTTCTGACTAAGCTGAAAAGCAGGAAGTAATCTCACAAAAAGTGGAGTGGGGATAGATATGCTGTGGGGAATAAAGCTAGTTGAACTGAAAGCGCAGGGATGGCGTTAGGAAAACCAAAGCTCAGCTAGACTTGGACCTAATGATGGCTGTGTAGGGCAACACAGAGGGCTTCTGAGGTGTGTCCACAGCAAAAGGAAGGCCAAGGAAGCTGTGAAACAGGGCACATAGTAACGAAGGATGTGGAATAAGCTGAAGTACTCAACACCTTTGACTTCTTTTTGGCAAGGTCTGCCTTTGGGCTCCCCTAGCAGCAGTGTCTGCAGAGGTGAAGCTTTTTTTTTTTCAGAGTTAGGTTGATGGTTGGACTAGGTGATCTTAAGGTCCCTTCCAACCTGGACAATTCTATGATTCTATGATTTACCCATAGTAGAGGACAACTGAGCAGATGGACACACACAACCCCGTGGAACCGTGTGGGATGTATCCCAGGGTGCTGAATGGCTGGCCTGCACATTGTGAAGCCACTCTCTTAACTTTGAAAGATGGCAGAAGTCAAGGGAGGTCCCTAAAGCTGGAAACAGGCAAATGTCGCACTCTAAATATTTAAAGAGGAGGAGGATCAACAGATAAGGAGAAGTACTGTACCATCAACCCATTCCCGTTCTCTGCAAAGTTTACATTGCCATCTCGGTGACTTTCAGCTGCATTCTCAGGCTTATTGGTATCCCTTATACTGAGCCTCCCCACACTGAAATAAAAACTGCCTTCAGCCTGCTGCTGAGCTTTTGCCAGTGCAGCTCAGAATGTGGCTGGACTTCATGGCCATGTGGAAAAGATGCTCTCATATAGTCAACTTGTCTTTTGATTCTGTCATGCTCTTCATTGCAAAGCTGTTGCTCAGCTAGTTAGTCCCAGCATCTCCCAGTGCCTTAACATTTGATTATTAACATACTGGCAGTATGTTAATACACAGTAGTGTTTCCATCCAGTAGATTTAAGTAGATTTCACCCTTAGATAGATTGAGCCATTGGCTTGAAAAAGAAGCAGCTACTGGAGATTTTCAAAGACCTGGCGGCTTTCCTGATTACAGAGTCATCTTTGCTTCTGTTGGAAAAGCCATTCTTCTGGAAACTTGTCTTTGTTTTGGTGCAGGGGGTATTATGCAGGTTGAAAGAATATCCATCTGCGTACCCTGAAGTAGCTGGTGAGGTGAGCTTTCTGCCTGTGGTACCTTCCTAGGGACTTGGTAGGAGCTTAGAAAAATCCTTTCACTGAAGAATGTTCTGGTTTAGTGTCCCATATATTTGCTTTCTTTGCTTGTTCAGAGAAGCAACAGAATTGGAGTTGTTCAGCCTGGGGAAGAGAAGGTTCCAGGGAGACTTTATTGTGCCCTACCAATATACAAAGAGGGCTTTTTACCAAGGCCTGTAGTGACAGGACAAGGGACAATGGTTTTAAAGTGAAAAAGGGTAGGTTTAGGTTGGATGTAAGGAAGAAATGTCTTACGATAAGGGTGGTGAGACAATGGAACAGGTTGCCCAGAGAAGTTGTGGATATGTCCATCACTGGAAGTGTTCAAGGTCAGGTTGGACAGGACTTTGAGCAACCTGATCTAGTGGAAGATGTGCATGCCCATGGAAGGGAGAGGGTTGGACTTGGATGATTTTGGAAGGTCCTTTCCAACTCAAACCATTCTGTGCTCTGATGACAGGCTGGCTCCTTCTCCCCAGGCAAGGTGTGTTTGCCACGACCAGGATGCCTGTCACATGGAAACGGTTCCCTTTTTGCACTGTGTACGAAGACTTGCCTGCGTATGTCCATATCTCATTCCCTTCTGTGGGAGCCTCTCAGCTCTTTGCAGACATTCTGAGCTCAGAGAGAAGGAGCAGACTCAGCACTAGTGGAAAAGGAGCAGAAGGGTTGTAAAGCAATTATACAGCTGTGGACTGTCAATCCATGTCTCCTAAAGCTCAGTAACGATCCACACAATGTGCCAGCTAAGCAGCAGTAGCTCCTGGTCCTGCCTCTGGAGACGTTTCCCTCATATTTCAGAGAGAGTCCTCCACAGAACAACTTAGCGGCTGTCTCTGGCATGTTCCTGAGTTGCGGTGTCAGCATTGCCGTGTACATCAATCTTGATGACCCGCAGTTGCAAACAGCAGCTGTCACCTGTGCCCTGCTGCTCTTCCCCCTCCTCACAGCTATGTCTCTTAATTGTGTTGTCACTTTCGCAAGCTTTTCTCCTGGAAAACCCGTTCCTGAGCTTGTTCATGAGTCCCATTCTTGAGCAGTACTTTAGGAAGTGTTGTCTGGTGATGTTTGAAGAGTTTTTGGAGTGGAGAACTAAGTTTCTTCTAACAAAGGTGGTGGACCTCTTTGGCAGTCTATTCCACAGGCCTTACTTGATCACTCAGGTGCAATAAAAGGAGCAAAGACAGGAAATACAAATGTAAGGCACCCCAGTGAGAGTGGCTGTGCTCAGCTGTGTTGCACAAGAGGATTGGGAACCATTATGTGTTGTCTTGAATCAATGTGGAGTTGTCCAGAGCACTACAGCTGGTTTTGCAAAGACATTTCTTAGTTATGCAGCTCACGTCGAAATGTTTAACTCAAAATACATTCACTTCTTTTTTTCATAGGCTGTGCGTGTTACAAAACCTAAAATTCCAGAAGCCATCCGGAGAAATTTTGAGCTAATGTGAGTATATAAAAGTGTATGAATTGGTTTTGAAGGTTCAGCACAGGCATAATGCTATTAGAAAGCTCTTACCTGGTGCTCAGAAGGTGAGAGGTGGGCTCTAGACAGTGTGTGCTTGACTGTGTGCACTTGTGCGTTCTGTTTCTCTATTTCAATAGCTCTTTCACCTTGAAGCCTTTCAACCCTTCACAAGGGTTGTGCAGAGTGTGTATCAAGGATATGTTCCTACTCATTTATGTAGAGAGGACACTCATGTAGACACCTGTAGGAGACTCGTAATCTGAATTCAGGGCTCAGGGGTCTGTATGTCTCATCCATAAGCTCCCCTCTAGCAAACTCACAAAATTGCAAATATATTTTACATACCCGTGATACATACCCATGGAGATCTCCTTTGGGAAAGGGCTTAGACAGCAGATCCAACGTCGCAGCTGCAGCAGGTCAGTGGGAGCCGTGTGTGGGCGAGTTGGGGCATCCTCCACTGCTTTGGGCCCAGTCGGAATGCCCCGCTTGTGTGGGGACAGACTGTTCCCCTGGGGCCGAACAGGGTTTCCTGTGATCCAGCTGTACTGGTGCCCCTGGGGCTCTCGCTCTGCCCCTCTGAGCAGAGTCCAGCCCTGGAGCCTCTGGGACCCCTTTGGGCAGGGGAAAATGCCATTGGGTCTGGCTGAGCAAGACCAGCTCCCCCAGCCTCTCCTCAATGCCCTGGCCTCCACCCCACACCTGCAGTAGCCCTGCACTGAACTCACTCCTTGTCCTGAGGGCTCGAACTCTATATAGCATCCAGATAGGGCCTTACCAGTACCAAATAAAGAGTAATCACTTCCTTCGACCTGCTGGTTACGCACGCGCTCATACAGCTGAAGACAGAGCTAGTCCTCCTGGCTGGGCTGTGAAAACATGATGCTGGCAACTGGTTGGCTTCTTGTCCCCCTGGCCTCTCATGCCCTGGTTTGCAGAGCTGCTCCCCAGCTCTGTTTCCTTGTGATGTTGTTTCTCACCCTGCAGGGAGGCTGAGAAGACCAAGCTGCTGATTGCAGCCCAGAAGCAGAAGGTAGTAGAGAAGGAGGCAGAGACAGACCGGAAGAAAGCACTTATTGGTATGTCACCAGCTGCGAGCACTAGCAGATGGGGGCCAGACTGAATTTCCATTCCTGCATCCCCTAGTAAGCTGGGGTAGGACGTTGTCTTTCATTGCTGACAGCTTCCCTGAAGGAGGCACGTCCAGGTTCCACCAACCGTCATTTAGAAAAAATGAGTGTTTGTTCTGCTGTCGCTGTGTCCCACCTCCTTCCCCATAGCAAGAGAGCAGCGAAAACCTCTGCCTTACAGCGAGGCTCCTGCTCCAGCGGGCCAAGAGGTGACAGCTCTGCCAAAAAGCTGCTTGGGCTTGAACCTAAATGTCCCTGCACTGGGGGGACTTATGCTTGTAAAAGGGATGTCAGGCAGTGCAACTCTAGAAACGTTAGTGCTGTGCTTTCTTCCTATAACTATTGCTCGGAGTATGAACTGGCGCTGTGGGATCTGAGCAGAAAGGGAGGCAGCAACCTACCTGCGTGGCAGGTTCTGTGGCCAGGTGCTGTGGTTAGGGTTCTGATGGTCAAGCCCTGAGAAGTGATTGTCTGAGCTGAGCCTGTTGTGATTGCAGAGGCAGAGAAGGCTGCTCAGGTGGCCAGGATTCACTATCAACAGAAGATTATGGAGAAGGAAACAGAGAAGCGAATTTCTGAAATTGAAGGTAACTGTGGTGCTACCATGCTGCTGGGGTCATCTTTCAGCTAAGGGTGGCAGCAGGTAGAGGAATCTCAGAACTGGGCTGACAAGCATCACCAACCTGCAAAAATAATAAAGGGTGCAGTAATACAAGGTTGTTTACTGGGGTCGTTCCTCCCCTTTGCAGGTACCTCTCCAAGAAGCCACCAGTGCAGGTATACGGGCGCACCTGGGTCAGCTCATCCCCATAGGACAACCTCAGGTGCTCAGTGTGATGGAGCTAACGCTTGTTTTCCTGTCTGTCCTCTGTTGCTGTGTTAGACGCTGCATTCCTAGCAAGAGAGAAAGCCAAAGCTGATGCGGAGTACTACACTGCTCAGAAGCTGGCCGATTCCAACAAGGTGAGCACTTGAAAGCTGGTCAGAAGAGGACTTGCTTACTATTTTCCTCTGCACAGGAGATAAGGTTCAGGTGGGCAGCACAGGAAAAACACTTCATTTAACAGCCCACATCCCAGGAAGCAGCTGCCTGAGATGAAATATAATGAAGCCCAGAAGGTTGTCTCTTACAGTCTCTGGTTTCTTTTTTTTGTAGCTGAAACTTACTCCTGAGTATCTGGAACTAATGAAATACCAAGCAATAGCTGCCAACAGCAAGCTGTATTTTGGTGACCGCATCCCCAACGTGTTTCTGGATTCCTGTGCCTTCCAGCAAGCCAATCTGAGGACTGCCCAAGAAACCAGCCTTCCTTCACAGGAGGCCCCGGAGACCTCTGGAGAAAGCCACCTCAGAGCAAAGGAAAGCACTGGCTGACAGAGGTAGAAAAATACCCAGTGTAGCTCAACAGTTGGCCCGGCTGTGAATGGGGATGTTGCCCTATGCTGGTGGGGCAGATGCAGCGCATGTATGGACATCTTGTATATAGGTGGCAGTTGGGTTGATTTTCTTCTAGCAACACATTGCAAGTGCTCTGCCTCTTCTGTTTCTTCCCCTATTAAATTGGTGCTTCCAAATGAGGGTTAATCCTGTACTAACATACCTATACTGGAATATTAAAAGACAGACACCAGGAAAGCCTTCCGCAGTAGGTGCAATTATTTAGCAAGTATTGCTCTGGAAGTGGGAGATGTGGCTGTGAGTGCTATATTTCTGCACATTCCCCACTGCTCCTTACTGAGGCCAAGCGAAGAGGTTTCCTTTGTCCTGCCGATGAAGCTTTGCTTTGTAGACTCCGAGGCAGGTTTTTACTGGCACTATTTTAACTCTCCTCAGGATTCCATTGGAGTAGGCTCTCCTTGGCCAGTGGAGGCTGCGTGTTCCTGCTCAGGGCAAGGCCTGGCAAAGAGTGGTTTGGTGTGGTTATTTGAATAGGGTCTGCATAGCCATAATGTTCTTCTTTCCTGTAGGCAGTGGCACTAGAATATAACTTGGAGCAAGCAATCTCTAACGGGCTTCTCTAACTCCAAGCAAGAGTCTCACGCTGGCTGCCTGTGACTGACTGTAGTATGTTTCAGCTGGGCAGCTGAGTCTCACCTTGCATCCTAAACCAGATTTCAGAGTGTGTGGAGCACCTGGTTGGGAACAGAGCTGGGCAATCTTTGGCCTGTAGGACTTTTCTTCAGGAAAAGGGGGCTGAATCTCCACTGCTCTGCCTTGCTGGCAAAGTGAAGGGGAAGATAAGAGCAAAGGGACCTCACTGTGGAGCAGATCAGATGTTTGGCACCTCAGCTGCAAAGTATGTGAGGCATCACTGCTCCAAGAGGAAGCAGGGTGTGGTTCCTGTGTTTTTGCAACAGCTGTGGTTGGGAGACTATTGCTGGTCCTCTCATTGCTGGCCAGGCTTCGCTGCGTTGCGGGGCTTTTGACTCATGAGCAGTGCTAGCCGGGTGGTCTTTTCTTCTGGTGTGCATTGTAATACATCCAACCCCTGTTCCCTGTGTGCCACTGCAGGGTGAAAGAAAGAGATGTGTTCGGGGAGGGAAATCTGCTGGTATGCTCTGCATTCCTCTTTTCCTCTCTCCTCCGCTTTGCCTGTGAGGACATGCTTGTTTCTAGGACCTGTTTCTAGTTGCATTCTGTGGCAATCCCGGAAGACAATGGTTCTGGAAGCAACTGGCAAGATCTTGAGCTGAAACACTGTTCCCCAGTAGGTAGCACTGCAGCATTGTCTGCCTCTGAACCCCACTACATGTTCGAGACTGCCTCTCCTCCACCTGCCTGGGATATCTGTACATTCATCCTGCTTTCCTGTCTCCTCGGGTGCAGCCATGGTGCGATTCACCAGATGGGCCAGTTGGTGTTGAGGTCTTCTGTCCCTGTCAGCGTCTGCAACCTTGTGGCAAGGGGAAGGAACGTGCTTAGCTTTTGCCTTGGAAACGTTTAACCCAGAACAAATGGCTTGAACTTCACCTCTGCTAGTGATTTCCCCAAATAAGATGTGTGGGCTTCAGGCTTTCCAGTGCTGCTTTCCTAGCCTGTGTGGCTTGACTCGGAGGATGGCAGTGTCTCTCCTCAAGGAAGTTTGGTAACGTGGTGCCTTATGGTGTCTCAGCTCCTGCCCTGGCTGCCTCTGCTCCATCTCTGGGACAGAACAGGGATGGATTTACCCTGTCTCTCCTGCTGCCACCACTGGCCAGCTTGGGTAAAACATGACTCTGGGACTTCACAGCAGTTTCAGGTGGTCTGTCTTTCCTCCATCTGTCTGCAAACTCCCAAGGCCTGGTTGGTGTTCTGCTTCAGGACACCAGCTCCTTTTCAAATCCAGCCATGACAGGAGCTGAGGACCAAGGCCATGGCCAGCTGAAGGTGCTGAGCACCCATCCTGGCTTCCAGGGAGGTTGTGGGTTAGCGTACTTACCTCGTGCTCTAAGGAAGAGAGGAAGGGTACTGCTGTCACCAAGAGGAGAGGTTTCTCGAGTTTTCGCTGTACACACCTGGTGCACAGGGGTTGTGGCACAGCCATGTGCCTTGCAAATCCCAGCCTAGGGAGGGCTAAGCCAACCTTTTTTTTGCACAGAGGAGCTCACGTTTTCACCTGCAGAAGGATTGAGCAAACGCTGCCCTCCTGGCAAAGAGCAGCCTTCAAAGGACACTGGTGGGCACGGGAGCAGGAAGGATGTCTGTATGTCCTGCTGGAAGGCAGCTCAGCCAACAGGCAGGGCCGAGCTGAAGCCTGTGGCTGATGGCAGGAGAGGAACAGGCAGGCACAGCGTTAGACCCCGTTAGACCCTGCAGTGCCCTCCCAAGGGGAAGGGCACCTGGGCAGTGGGGATAGTAGTGTATTTTGTAGCTGTGATGGTTGAAATGTCTCTTGAGGTACTGTTTGACTTACAAGGTCCCCTTTCTTCTGTGGGAAGGGCTTCAAGAAGCCAGCGGAGTTGCATCTCTTTGATCCTCCACCTCCTTGGTGTTGCTGGCTTGTGGCAGCCACTTTGGTTGTATTTTGCGGCAAAAGCAGCCTTTTTAGAACAAAAACACCGCTGCAGGAGGCACAGACTTATCTCTGTGTGGTACTCACTGAGGTTGGACACTACCCAGTGGTGGCGTCAAACCCTGGGCATCGGGCTGGGTGGACAGGAAAGGTTCTGCCAGATGACAAGAAGCAAGGGCATGAGGGGAACCATTAGAAGCAATAACCAGGCAGCTCACCGCTCTCCTGCAGTGATAAGAATGAGATCCCAGTGTGGAGAGCGGGAAAGCCTTCCAGGCCGCTGGAGGAAGGGCTGCTTCTCTTTGGATCTGAGCCTTGCTGGGCCTCCCTGCAGCCATCCAAGTGGATGTATGACTTTACCGTTAGTGGCTGTCACTCTGGCTAAATGTCATCCTGCTCTGGTTGGATATGCATCAGCCACCTCTGACCCATGTGGTCTGAAGGACACCAGGGGATGCTTCTGTGGTTTGAAGTCCTGCAGCAACGTGTGTGTGATGCTCAGCATCTTCTGCAAAAACCTCCTCCATCCCTCTCTGTTTCCCCAGCCCACTGTTTCAGAAGCCTGACTGGTGTGCAAGAGGAGGGAATTGCCATGGCTTTAACATCTCCATCTGGGCTTTCCTTCTCTCTAAGCTGGAAGCTGTGGAGCAGGAACATGGGTGCAGCCAGGAATGTGGGATTGAACTGGTTTTTCTCTCCATTCAAAAGGCCTCTGTGCTCCTGTGTGACAAAAGGGGTCTGCCACTGGATCCACACCTCTAAGGAAATACAGTATGTTTTCAGTATGTTCAGGTTTACACGAACAATGTTTGTGTGATAATGTTCTTTTGATAAAGCAGAATAAAATTATTTTGTTACCATTTCCTTGGTGGTTTTATGTGTTCTAGGGCCCGTGTCACTGTAGGCACGTGAAGGAGGGGGGGGGCATCTGTCCCTCTCACCCTGCAGAAATGCTGCATGTCCCCAGTTGCAGTGACTGCCACCCTAGGAGCCTCATGAGCAGCCTGGGCTCGAAGAAAACTGCAGGGTGGTGGAGCCAAGCAGCAGGGGCAGTACTTGGGAGTCCTGCTCACTTTCTGCTGCTGTCCTCTGAAGCTCATGGTGGGAATTGAGCCTTGCTGCCCTGTGGCTCGTGTTTGGCCAGTGCAGGAGCATTTCCCAAGCAGGCACAGCCACTGCATGTGAGCTGTGTCCCCGGGGCCTGTGGGCTGATCCCTGAGCACCGAGGTTGTGCTTGCACACAACCTAGTCTTGGACCGGGATGCTGGGAGCCGAGCTGTTGGTGGGAGTCAGGATGGTTAGTCCTTGGTCACAGAGAAAGCCCAGGGCTTGTTGTGGCAGCTGGGGGCCAGCAGTGCTAGGAGTCATGGGGGGGTCACAGGGACTTGATGGAGCATCGTGCAGCCCCTGTGACAGCCTCGCTCCGTGCAGCCAGCAGGAAGCACTGCCATTTGGGCCCCTGTGACTGGCACAGGATTTGGCAGCTCAGCTCAAGCCCTTCTCCCTGCCCCGGCTCCACCTGTGCCAGATCCACCCTCATGCTCCCTTCTGCCAAGAGACACCCCATTACACCACTACCTTCCATCTTTATTGGTATAAAAGCCTTCAACCTAAATGATATCAAAAATGGGGGGGGAGGGGCTGGTTTCATGACAGATGGCTCAAAATGGTCACAGAAGGGTCATAAGTTAACGGCTGCAGTAAAAAGGCTTCCAGGAAATTCCAGGACAACAGTCACACAAGTGATAAAAGCTAAAGCCCTGTGGGGAGCCCAAGCCCAGTTTGGACCTGTCAAAATCCGTGGTGAGCCCCCCCCTTGTGACTGTCCCCAGGTGGGGTGGTGGCCCCGGGGCGTGGTCCCTGTTGGGTCCCTGTTGGTCCCTGTGCTCCTCCAGCTCTGGCAGGCAATGCTGGGGGCTTCTTGCCATGGCCCCAGCAGGGAAGGCATGAGGAGCAGCACACATTCAGGATGTCAGGAGAGAAGGCAGCAGCTCATAGGGTGCAGGAGAGCCTGGACCAACTTGAGTCTGGCCTCAAAACTGGAGCTGGCATTGTCCCCAATCCTGGTCTCCTTACAAAGCCCCTGCTGGTGACTCTCCTTGGGCCAGCCACGAGGCTACACAAGTCTGTTAAGGCACAACTCAAATATCTGTAAACGTGGGTGTTCTCCTGGGAGAGGGTCTGGTGAGCAATTCAAGTAAGGGTGGAAGTCAGACCATGGTGCCCTGGCTGTGCCACCAGAGCCAGCGTATCCTCAGCCATGGCAGTGAATGAGGCATCCTTGGTCACCTCCTGGCTGGGGGTGGTAGCTTCAGGGCCACCTTCAGGGGGATGTCCTGCTGAAGGACCGAGGGGGTTGTCCGTAGAGGGTGAGGGAGGGCTGGTCCCGGCAGCCCCTCACCATTGCATGGTGCCTTGTTCTTCAGTGCCGGGAGAGGCTTGGTGGGTGGCTTCGACTTCACCTGGTGGGAGAAGAGGAGAGACCCAAGTCCCCCGTCTGGGTGCCAGAAGGGACCCAGAGGGCTACAGGGGGCCCCCCACCAAGTCATCAGCTGACTGGGCCCACCCCACAGATGTGCCCCACATCTGGAACTCCCCCTGGAGCCAGGGGAGGCTGGTGGAGA
Organism: Calidris pygmaea; assembly: GCA_003697955.1. Taxonomy (NCBI): domain Eukaryota; kingdom Metazoa; phylum Chordata; class Aves; order Charadriiformes; family Scolopacidae; genus Calidris; species Calidris pygmaea. The sequence continues at coordinate 91,733 of QJSC01017316.1, forward strand.
GGGAGATGTCTGAGAGGGAAGGACAGGTCACCCCACCACGGTGGCTTTTGGAGGGGTAGTTACCTGTGAGAGCCGTCCTGGAGACGTTACCTTGGGGACCAGTTCTGGGGCCTGCAGGGTCAGCAAAAAGCAGGGGTGAGAGGCTGCCCTCCTGCCCAGCTGCCCATGGCTGCTCCGTGCTGGGGCTCCCTTCGTCTCCCTGACCTGCAGTGCCGGGCCGCAGGGTGCGAGGGGCCGGGCGTTCCCCAGGGCCACCGTGCTGCTGAGCAGGTTCGGGTGGCTGATATCATGGTGGGACAGCTGGCGGCGGGGACAGGCCATCCGGCCACCCTCCTGGAAGAGTGGGTCAGCAAGGGCAGAGGTGGGCCCACCAGAGGTCCTCCTGTGGGGCACAGAGACGATGCAAGGCTGAGCTCTGGGCAACCCCCGCTGAGCTCAGCCTGTGGCTCAGCCACGCCATGGGGCAGAGAGAATTACCCTTTCTGGAAGTGCCTGGTCACCCTGCCTCTGAGGAGCATGAAGCTACTGCCAAGAAGGATGCTGGAGAGCACCAGCACGCCCAGTACCACCGCCAAGACCACACTGCTGCTCCCTGTGGAGACCCACTTGGCTTAGGATGGGCACTGTGGTGATGGAGCCCAGCCTCCATCCCCAGGCTCCCTCCCTGGCACAGGCATCAGGCTGAGGTAGCTGGTGCTGGCCATGCACAGGGTGGGTGTGCTGTACCTGCCACCATCCCTGAAATCTTCTGCTCACAGTAGGGTGCTGCCCAGCCCGGCTCACAGTGACACTCCTGCTTGTGGTTGCACACCTAGGATGAGGGAGGAAAGTGCCAGGGTGGCGAACATGCTGTAGGAGCCGGGACTGCTGCCCTGGGCCCCACAGCTGCTCTGGGTGAGGATGATCCCACAGCATACCCCGTGGTTGTTGCACTTGGCTGAGCAGTTCTTGTTGCCATAGACCAGGAGGTTCTGGCAGCGCCCGGCATAGCAGACCTGGGGGGCATACAAGAGGACTCTGAGGCTGCCCGGGGTCCCTGCAGCTGGTGGTGACTCCCAGCTCTGCCACCTCAGCATGGCAGGCAGCCCACTCACCATCTCATCTCCACACTTGGTACCAGTGGGCACCAGCCTGAGCTTGGCCATCACTTCATTGGCATCATTGCTGGCAATGACCGCCTTGCACTTGAAGCGGCCAAGGAAGAGGGAATAGGAGCCACCACCAAGGACAGGGCTGGTGGTGTCACTCAGGCACAGCAGTGTGCCACACTTCACATCCCTGCAGGGGAAGCAGCCATGAGCACCAGTGGTGGGGGTGGCACGGGGCTGTGGGGCTTTGATTGGCCCCGTGGTGCTGTTGCTGGACATGGACACCACCCCACCTCCCCAGCTCCTTACTTGGGGCTACAGGGCCGCTTCCCATAGTCGGTGAGGCAGTGGAGATGAAGATGTTGCTCACTGTTGTGCTTAAAGCAGACATCAGGAGCCACCTGGGCCCCTGCAGGACACATGGAAAAGGTCAGGTGGAGCCAGAGCCTGCAGCACTGACACAACCCCTTCGGGTCAGCAGCCATAGCTAGGGATGTAGGAGGGGACTGCAGCCCAGCCTGAGGAGCCAGAGCTCCAGGCACATCAGCAAGCAATGGGAGCGAGGAGGGGTGGGCAGCGTGGGAGAGCAACTACCTGCACCCCAGAGCATGCGGCACTGCTCGCTGTGCGAGGGGCAGGCCCCGTTGTAGCAGTAGCCATTGCTGTTCTGGCAGGGGATGCCATTCTCCTGGAAGACATCCTCCGGGCACTCGGCGCTGAAGCCAGTGCAGTGTTCGGGCAGGTCGCAGTCATTCTTACTGGCCCGGCAGAGCACACCAGCAGCCTTCACCTGCACAGAAGAGTGGATGTCAGCACTGCCTCGATGCTCTCACATCCCCAGATCCAAACTGGCAGCACCAACAGCACCCTGGTCTTCAAAATATGTCCCAGCACCTGACAGATGGAGACGCATCAGCTTGTGCTACTTTGGTGCAAAGACATCTACTACTGACTGAGCTACTACACAGGACAGAGCTCTGTCAAGGCCTCGGGCTGGGTCTTTCCATTAAGTCTCTCCATGCAGTCAGCACTTTGTCGTTTGCTTTTAGTCTGAATTTGACCTGGGGTCCTCTTCCAGCCTTATCTCTTCACAAAATCACAGATTCCCAGAATGGCAGGGGTTGGAAGGGACCTCTGGAGATCATCTAGTCCAGCCCGCAGGGCTGCCAAAGCAGGGTCACCTAGAGCAGGTTGGACAAGAACACATCCAGATGGGTTTGGAGTATCTCCAGAGACGGAGACTCTGCACCCTCTCTGGACAGCCCGTTCCAGGGCTCTGCCACCCTCACAGGAAACTTTTTCTGTATGTTGAGATGGAACTTCCTGTATTCCAGTTTGTGCCCGTTGCCCCTTGTGGGGGCCTTTGCACTGGGCACCACTGAAAAAGTCCGGCTCCATTCTCTTGACATCAACCCTTTAAACATTGATGAGGTCCCCTCTCAGTCTTCTCTTCTCCAGGCTAAACAGACCCAGGTCTCTCAGCCTTTCCTCATGAGAGACATGCTCCAGTCCCTTGATCATCTTTGTAGCCCTCTGATGGCCTCTCTCCAGTAGTTCCTTGTCTGCCTTGAACTGGGGAGCCCAGAACTGGATGCAATGTTCCAGATGGGGCCTCCCCAGGGCAGAGCAGAGGGGGAGGATGACCTCCCTCCACCTGCTGGCCACACTCTTTTTAATGCACTCCAGGAGACCATTGGCTTTGGCCACAAGGGCACATTGCTGGCTCATGGTCAACTTCTTGTCCACCAGGACTCCCAGATCTCTCTCTGCAGAGCTGCTCTCTAGCAGGCCAGCCCCTGACCTGTACTGGTGTATGGGGCTATTCCTCCCTAAGGTATTTATTATGCCTGTGTGTAGGAACCAACACATGTAATTCAACTTTCTCTTGGATAAATGGAGCAGGTTGGTTTCCTGGTCTAGAAATGGTCCACATTGATCTCTTCTGAACATTGCCCAATTTTTCAATACCTTTCATCCTGCATCTAACCTGGACCTGGACTCCAGGATGCCAGAAACAGAGGCTGCTTCATGTTCCTGATCACTTCCCGTCCGAGATGCTGACTGTCCATGTAGTGAGAACATTAGACAGAAAGCACGATTTTCCCACAAACCATTGGGTGCATTTGGCTCTGGGCAGGCTGCTACAGAGATCCTTCAGGCTTTCCAGAGCGGTATGGACACACCTCGCCTCTACTGGGAAGCACCAGAGGAGCCTCGGGGAGGACTGTGAACCCACCAGCTCCCTCCCCTGCCAACCTGGTCCCCCTGCCGGCAGCAGTACCTTGCAGTCCTGGCAGCAGTCCCCCTGGGCACACTCAGCTCCCTCTTTCAGCTGACAAGTGGTGGCATTGCAGCAGCGGTCGGAGCACTCCTGCAAGACAAGGAGGGACTGAAATGCTCGCAAAAGCCCCCCTTTTCCTTCCTTTCTGGGGGAAGCTGGCTGCCACATCACCAGTAGCTGCCATGGGCTAAACCATGGGGCAAAACCACTGCATCATTCCGGGTGTGAACCATTACCACTGCCTCTTTACTCCCATTACCAACATCAAACCAAAGGACAAGAAGATATTCTTTTTCTTTCAGAAGATGGTTCCTGACGTGGACCTTTTCTCCTTTATAGCACCCTTTGCACACCTCCAGGAAGGAGAAAACAAGAGGATCTCTGTGCTCTCTGTATCAGGGGAGCATCCTTTCAGGTCCCAGAGGAGGGCTGTGACTCAGGGATTTATTCCAGAGACATTGTCCCAAATCTCCCTCTAGGGATGAGAAAAAGCTGACCACAGCTCTTGAAAGGACAACATGACATGATGTACCACTTCTTGGATCACCTCTTTGGAGGACACATTGGCGGGATGTCCATCTTTTCAAGGCACACTCCTGCTCCAGCTATATGAGGCCGTGAGTGGGGGGGGAGGGCACATGTCTAAGTTAACAAATCCTCCATCAGTTATTTTTCAGCAGAAGCATGAGGAACATAAGGAAGATGAGTCTTGCAAAGCAATGTCCAGTGGAGAGCCTCGCACAACTTTTTTCAAGTCTGAATGACAGGTCTCAGGTTCCTGCCACCACCCCTCCTTCCTGGGCTTTCAGAAAGCATCCCTACCTCCAGCATGCCACAGTCGCACTGCTCTCCCCGTTCCACAAACTGGTTCCCACACACTGGCCCCCCGTACAGCTCATCCACCCTGGGGACGTTCAGCAGGCAGCTGGTCCTGGGGTCCCTGAGGAACTGCCACATGTCCTGTTCGCTGCAGCGGCTGAAACGCTTGGGATAAGCCAAGCTGAAGGGGCACAAAAACAGTCAGTCATGAGCAGAGCAAGAGCCCGGGAGAAGGTGGAGGGCCACCAACGGACCTTTGAAGTGCAGGTTCAAGTGAAATATCTACCCAGCCCTGGCCATCTCGCAGGCTTCACCCCACCAGGACGATGCCGGAGGACACTTCAAGGTATTTTCTGCCCAGAGACATTCCCCTTTCTCCTTTACTCACCCAACACTTGCTGCCATGACACATCCTCCATCAGCTTTGGGGACAGGACAGAGGCAGCCAGCAACGTCTTCATCATGAGACATCCCCAGGTTGTGCCCCATCTCGTGAGCCATGGTGGATGCAGCGCCAATAGGATTCATGCTGTGGTCCTGTGGGACAAGAAGCGCAGTGTGGTTCAAATGCTCTCCATGGTATGCTCTCCATGGGGCCACTGGGTGCCAGGTCTTTCTATTGTCTGCAATTTGTTCCCTAATGCTGCCATGCTGAGGTAAAGGAAGACAAAAGCTGGACTTGGTCCCATGGCCCCTGCAGACCTCCAGAATGGTCCCCCTCTAGAGTGTAAGTGGTTTTAGATATAACAGCTACCCTGAAACAATGCTTTGTGGTGGTTCTGGATAGTTGTGGGTCCCATTAGTTTCCATGGCTCATGCTCCAGCAAAGAATGCCTTCCCTGGGGTGGGATAAGGAGCACAGCCAGGATGGCCAAGCAGCAATTGCAAACCAAGTCTCAGCCATTCGACAAGTGGTGGGAGAGGCCTTCTGTCCCACAGAGCTGCTCTGGGAGGCTCTTCAGGGCTCAGGTGTATCAGAGCCCTCTGCAAGCATCCATCTGGTGCTTGCAGTTCCACAGCTACCCTTCCCTGAGGCCCCAGCACTTCTCTGTGGAGATCTACTCTGGAAAATACAATACAGGGAGTGCAGACCGTGGGACCGCTGCTGCCCTCCCAGCACATGCCTGGGCAGTGGAACCCACCTGATTGACACCACCTGAGTCCCTGGTGCACATCACAAGCTTCTTGGCAAGCCCTACAGTTGTGCCATGGAAGTCTATGCCCCTGTGGGATTGAGATGCCACTGTGGCCATGTGGCCTGGGTGGCAGAAGGGCTGCAAGGATGGTGAGGTGGTAGCCCCCTGTCCTTACGTGATCAGCTGGGCATTGTCATGCGGCTTCTTCCGTAGCAGCTCTGCCTCTCGCCAGTGGAGGAAGTTGTCCAGTGTCACCTCTGGGTTGGGACTGACCACAATTTTGTCCTTGTGGCTCCACACCTCCAAGCCAATCAAGGCCACCCGCAAGTGAAGAGGCTGATAAAGCTGGGGTGGGAGACAGCCCGGAGGGATTGCTTGGATTTGATCTGCATAAGCAGACGGAAGGTCCCACCCCCGCCCCCCCAGGGAACTGCATCCAAGCCCAGGATCCCACCTCACTGTGCAGTATCAGCTCTGTTACCCCCTCAATAAATAACACAAGCTGGAGTAAGCATGTAGATGGGGGTTTACCCCAGGACCTCTGGGGTCCCCCTTGGCTGGTGAAGGTTGCGATGATGCTCCCATGCTGCTGACCAAAGAGTGAGGCTGAAGCAAGGCAAGCAGAAACTCCCCCTCGGTGCACTGCATCCATCACCCTCCCCTTGTTAGCACCCGCTCCAGCTTGAGAGTGGCTGTGAGATGTGCTGCCAGGGGCTATGAGAATAAATTTCTCTGCCCCTTCCCTTATGAGAGAGCTGGGAGGCAGCCATCCTATGTTCTTGAGGATACAGGGCTGAGCTGCTTGTCATGTCCACTTTGCACACCCTGTTGGCCAAGGGAATTGGTCACCCTGTGGCAGTCCACCTGCAGGCTTGAGATCGGCTCCAGCTCCATCACACTATCCATGCCAATCTCTCTTCTGCTGTCTTCATACCTGTGCTGGCACTGCAGGGCACGTGTGGGAGCAGGGAGTGAAGATCCAGGCCCCTAGACTCACCTTGTCAACATGGTTCACAATTTCCTTCATGCGGTTCTGCACTGTACGCAAATCCTTGTGTTTCCTGAACTACAGAAGGACATAGAGAGATTTCCAGGCTGGCTTTGATTTCCTTGCTGCAATGGATGACAGTGCAAATGCAGGTACTGGGTTCCTGCCCCGGTGCTTACCTCCTCATTGTCCACAACCAAGACCAGCTCCACATATCGGGGACCTTTGTGTAATGGAGCTGATCTCTGGAAGAGAAGAGGAAAGTGAGTGCAAAGATAAGCTCAGCTCTGCAGTTTGCCAAGCCCTGCAGTTGACTCTCCTGTGGAACGTGTTGGATCCTGGGGCATCTTCCAATGTTATTCAACATTGGTCTAGTAGGTCTAGCTCTGCTTTTTGATGTTACTTCATTGGGTGTTTCAGACATCTTCCAACACACAAGTTAAAACTCAAGCCTGCTACTGGGATAAGGCATGAGAGAGGCTCTGTGATCATCACAAAGCTCATGGGAGGATGTTCCTGCTAATGGTACAGGATCTGAGGACTTGTTCCCACCAGGAGCTAGGCCACTGGGAGCAACCTGTGTTTGTGTGCCCAACCAACAATGTGTGGGAGAGGAGCACATCCAAGGCATGTGGTATGGGCCCCATTCCTCTCCTGGACTTCACAGGACCTAGGCTCTTGCCAACTCAGCTACAGCAAGAAGAAACAATGCAATTCTTAACCCAGTGGTAGAGCTTCATAGCTGCAGGAATTTTTGGTTCGTTGTCATATTCCAGGGTGGCACTGGACTCTGGGCACACGCCGCGCTTCCCCCGCAGGTGAGCTGCTCTGTACACTGCATGCTGGCCGGCCGCATCCTCCTCCAGGGGGTCCAGCAGGAAGGTGGTCTCATTCACCCGGAAAAATCCACTGCCGAGAGAGAGGGTGAGTGCCAGGCTGGGGAGATACCTGGCAGGACATGGACAGAACCTACACGCACCCTCGCAAGTGCCTGTGATACAAAATACAGCTGCTAAATCTCAGCTAGGAAACCACCTTATCCCTTCATGGTTTGCATAATCAGCTTGGATGACTACCGACCACTAGGAGGACACGACAGTCAGGCCTTTCTGGCCATATACATGAAACCACACTCAATGCAGAGTCCCCAGCAGCCCTTGGGCAGTGCATGAAGCCTCACACCACTATGCAGAGGTACAGGGGTGCAGGAGCTCACAGCAATGTGATGGACTGGATGCACCTTCTCTGCAACCTCACCTGACATCAAAGAGGTGCTGCAAGGACTGACCTAGGCCATGCCAGGAGATGAGAAGCAATAGGAAACATGTCCCCAGCATTTGCTTTTGGGGGCTGCAGAAGCACCATTTAACTGTTAGGGAGGCTAAAAACTGGCTGCTGGGCTGGGAGGGAGCAAACCATGGCATGGCAGCTGTGGCAAGGGGAGTATCCTGTACTTTGGGCAGCAGAAATCTCCCAGGGTTCAGCAAGGTGAACTGCACCATGCTTCCAGCCCAGGTGTAGCACAGTATTCCTACTGAGCAGCTCTGGGCTCCAAGATGCTTTCTGTAAGGTGTCCCATATGCCCTGTCTGTATCATCCTTGTCTCCTGTCCTGCTCTTGCACATCTTCTCCTCCTACTATACAAGGATATGGTGTCCCATGTATGCATGTGCGAGCCAAGGTGTCCACAGACACAAGCTGTCTCACAAAGTGAGGAGATGGCTGCCATGCAGCTCCAGTAGGTGTTTCTCCTGCAAATGGGTGCTCCGGGGACCACCTGTCCTCCTCACACATCCCCCTGCCAGGGACCCCTTCCTCTCTGGCTTACTCTCTTGCAATGTCTGGCTGCCAGGTGACTTAAAAGAAAGAGAACAGCAGAGTACAAATCTTCCATGACAAACTGAGCAATGCTGCATGGACCTGGGGGACTGTGGGTTACTCTGCAAGGATGCTTTCTGCCATTAAAAGAAGGTAGACCCAAGGCAGCTTTTGAGGAATGAGCCCCAACATGGCCAGCAGAGTGGGCAGAGGGAGACACCTCCATGTGCTTTCCTTTTCTTTCAGAAAGGCACCGGCCATCAGCTCCAGGAGCTTGGCGTGGCCAGGAGGAGATGTAAAATGCCTTTCCTGCTAGGCACCGAGCCAGGGAGGTCAGCACTCCCACTGCCAGCAGGAAAAGGGACGTCTTCTCTTCCTCATGAGAAAGCTGAGCTCTCCGTCCATCAGCACAGCTCCGGCTGGATGGGGCTTGGTCACACCAGCTCACCATTACACGGCACTACATCTGGCAGGACCAGCACAGTGGCGTGTGCCAAGACCAGGCTTGCTGCTGTCCTCTGGCCAGCTGCAGTGCCCTGGGGAGTTGGAGGTCCTACCTGAGTCCACTGCAGGTGCTGATGCTCACTGCTGAGTCGGTGTATCCTTGCACATGGCCCTGATAAAGGCAGTGATCCTGTTGTCAAGAGAGAGGAGAGGTGTAAAGGAGCAGAGGTGTTTGCACAGCAGGACCTTGCAGGAGCAGGAGAACTGCCCCCCCCCGCCCCGAGCCAGCTCCATACCTGAATGTCTGGCTTCTCTGTGATCTCTGTGCCGTCGGCTAAGTAGTGCGTTTCAGTGTACTGCTGCCCCAACAGCTCCCTGCAGGAGGGGGAAGGGGTGTAAGCAGTGACCCCAGTTTTGGGGAGAGGATGGAAAGTTTGGGCATGGAGGTTGGGCAGGGTATGGTGGATCCATGACTTCTCTGGGTGGGTTTGGCAAGGAGGGAAAGAAATTGCAATATTTTGCTATTGAGGGTCTGGCCTGAGGGCTTAGATGTGGTGTGGGGTGGGGATGGGCTGGTGTGGGGATGCTGGACCTTGGAGAATTGATGTTCATGGCAAGGGCCCCCAGCCATCCTGCTGTGCCCACCCACTCACTTGTTCTTCTCCAGCCACAGGAGGTAGTCCCTGCCTTCCGCACGGATGCTGTAGAGGACATGGTCCGGGTAGGTGCTCTGCATGAAAGGTAGACAACATCACAGACCCACCATCACCAGAAGCAAGAGCTACAGGATGGAGGACCTGCCCAGAGAGGGGATGGGGTGTGCATGTGTCCTGCTGGAAGGTGGCTGCAGGACGGGGAACCTGGCTGCTCACCATGGAGTCACCCAGCAAAGACACAGGAAATCAGAAGAGAAAAAAGCAAGCATGTGGGCAATAACATAATTCCCCGTCACATCCTGAGATAAAGAACAGGTCATCAGCAATGAAACAGAGTCAGCAAAGTCTGGTTTCCTGTCTCTGACACATGGCTGCAGATGGCCATGCCAGAAACTGAGGTTTCGTACTCATCAATCACGAAGGTCCTTTTTTGGGCGCTGAGTTCAGCGCTTACTCACAGGCTAACCGCAAAGATCCCCAGTGCCCAGCAGCTCTCATCAGCAGAGACTTCCTTATCTCTGAATGATCTAACGTGCAACATCATGGTTAGAGAACAACCTTCTCTCAGTTCTCTTCTGCTACTGAGAATGGATTTTAGTATCACCATGTGCCAGGTCCCCTGAACATCACCCTAGTGCTAGTAGAAGGGACCTCAAAGCATCTCAAGTCCAACCTCCAGTCACTGTGGCTGGATCAGGGTGGACGTGGCTCAGTCTAACCGAGCCCTGAACTCCCAGGATGGAGATGTCCCTTCCAGAAGTGTTTTCCTCTGGAATGTATTGTGATCTCAATCTGAAGAGACTGAGCCATAGACTTCCAGGTGCATCATCCCACCCAGGCCACTGAGAGAGACGACGACCTCTTGCATGATGCCCTATATCAGGCCGCACCTTTGGCCCTAGGGACCTCAGTCACCACTGCAGCACAGACACCTCTCTTGAGGGCACATCCTCACTCTTACAGGATCCCCGCGTGGAGAGCTGAGCAAAAGGCAAAGTAAGCACTTCCCGCAGGGCCAGCATTCCTCCCAGATGAGATGTGTGTCCTCTCCCCAGGAGGGATGACAGCACTTGCTGTCATAGGATGGCTCAGCGCTCCCAGTGGGATGATCTGCAGCCTGGCAGGAGCTGAAAGTCCTGCTGACTCAGCACCAGCAGGGCTGGGTAAGAGGGTTTGCCCATCACTCTGTCCCCCTCAATTCAACCCATTTCCAACGTGAAGCAGCAGGCTGCTGGCCACCCGCTGTCCTATCTGCATGCCGAGCAGGTTGCAGCAAGCCTGCCGGGCAGCCCCGGCTGCAGGCAAGCACACCACTGACATGTGGGTGCGCTCATGGGTCCCCACAAAATTCTTTTCTTATGAAACAGCGTCTCCTGCCTGACGTGGCCATCCTGTCCAGTGTCTGCTGACAAAGTGATGCTTTGTTATTCTTGGCAGCGCTGGAGCCAGAAGAGGTCTTAAGAAATGGCAGGAAAGCACTTGGAAGGGAGTGATGGGTCAGGGACCATCTCTTGGAGACAATCACAGGGCAAGTTAAAAAAAAATAAATAGTCCTGCTAAATCTTCTCTGAATCACCCCCTTCCTTATTAGCATGGGCTTTGCAAGGGCTCCAGATGGGAAGGCTTTGAAAGCGCAGGCAGTTCCGCCCTGGCCCTGCCCGAGCCCTGCTAACCCCATGACCGTGCTGAGCAAGCAGAGTTATGGCCACAGCACACAGAAAGGAAGGATTTCTTCCAGCTGGTCTTATTAAGTGACCCAGAGAGCTTGCAGAGGATCGGGACACGATGCCATCATCCCCCCCCCAGCACAAGGTATTTCTTCCCTGGCTTGGAAGAGGTGACAGGCTAGGACAGTAGGGATGGGGTTCATTGCACCATGCTGTGTATCAGAGGAGCTGCAGCACAAGAGAGGAGGAAGAGAAGGTGGGTCTCTGGGCCACCACTGTCCCTTGCTCCTGCTCCATTTGGCCCCATTGCTTGCTCTGCAATGTCCTGCTGTTTCCAGCAGAGCTGCAGGCTGGGCTTACGGATGCTTAGCTATCTCCACTCAGTCAAAGGGCTTGCCTTGTTGCATCAACTGGTTCTATGGACACAGTGGAGGACATCAGCAGGGATGTGTGAGCACAGGTGCACTGACGGAGAAGCCAGCAGTTTGCTACACCAGGTCTTACACTGGCTGTAAACCAGTTTCAATACAGCTCTTTAAAATGCTGGAGCATGGGTATGAGAGAGATGTCACTTCTGCAATCAACAGCATGTAACTATAAATCTTTTTGGAGGCCCTTCTTGCTTTTTTTCAGGTCCCTTTCCATGAGGAACCCAGGTTTGCCACATGTCCTGTCATGTCCCTGCTAAGGATGGGTGGAAGGAGAAGACTATGTCCTGTGGGAAGGCTGGCATCACAGGAGATCCTGTGCTGCAGGACCCAGATCTCCACCCTGTCTGCAGGGCTAAACATTTTGATTTAAGGAAAGCCAGAGGGGTCTGCTTCAAACCTCACCTCACAGATGCTCTGCTGGACCAGCCTCATGTGTCCCAACTGCTCTGACACAGAAACCAGCTCTTGGCTCATGCCCATCCCAGCCAGAGACTGCTAACGCAAAGCCACAGAAGGAGCTGGCACAGAAAACGACCATCCAGCTACCTGTCTCCACTTCAAAGAGGGGCTTGGTCGTGGTTAAGCCTTTCTGAGAACCTCTTCCCCACCAACCAAGGTTACTGGAAGAGCAAATCCAGCTTTTGTGGAAGACAAGAAAAATGGCTTGAAAGGCAGGAGACCACATATCCTCAACACAATAGGTTTGGGAGGTTCAAGAACCCCCTCATCCAAGACCAAATCCAGGTGCCACCCAGCAGACACCACCCATGGCTGTCCCAAAGTACATAGCTCAAGGCAAATTTCATTTCCTGTGCTGTGGAAAGCAGAGGGACACTGAGATGGGTGAGCTCCCCTTTCCGGGGGATCAGTGCAGAGCTGCCCGATGCACCCAGCACAGATGGCATCTCTAAATAGCTTGGGGAATGTTTATCTTGTGGGCAAGTTTAGGTTTCTAGACCAGAGAAAACAGATGCTGTTGGGCAGCATTTTTGAAGCTAGTTTAACAGAATGGGTTTGAATCATAGATGAACAGGCTGTATGAAGAGTTTACTAGGAGATAAACGTCCACAGCCCCTCTATCTCATCAGGTGCTAAAGTTTGTGCTTTTTGGTCCTAGAATATGAATCCCTGTATTTGTCTGAATTTCACTTTAAGGCAATGAGGAAAACAATGAGATCAGGGCCATCATCCTATGGAGGTCAGCCCCAAGTGCTGAGTCAAACCCCATTCCTTCCCCCAAATTACAAGGTTTCCCAAGAAAAATAACACTGGCTTTCTTTCATGTGGGTTTCTGCAACTTTCTGATTCCTATTTCCCTATCCCAAAGGATGAAAAAATACAACTTCAGCAAACACAGCTCAATGAGGCTTTGCAAATCCCTCCTTACACAAAGACCAGATGTCACAAGATCACTGCAAAGTTGCAGGAGGTGGCACCACTTGGGTAATGTCTCAGAAAAAAACATTGGAGGAGCTCCCCACCCCCTCACCCCCTCCCCCCCTGCCCCGGCAAGAGTCCACCCTGCTATCTGCAGTTCTTATTTTGACCCCAAAACAGTCCAGGAAAGCTGAACTGATCAACTACTTCGAGACCTCCATCCTCTGGGATAGAAGCAACGCAAAAAAACGTGCACCCTTCTGGCACAGGGTTAACAGGGTTCAGCTCCAAGCCCAGTGGTGGGCCAAGGCTCTCTGCTGATTGCAGCACCCTCCCTGGACCCCTTGCAAAGAGCAAGGGCAGCTGTGCCAAGGCGCTACTCACCAGTAGTGCAGAGAGTTCCCTCTTTCCCCGAGGCACTGGCATCTTCCGTGGCATCACCGTCTCATACTTCTCGACATGGATGAGCTTTTCCTCCAGCCTGGCAGTGGCACCTGGGAAAGGTCAAAGAGCTTTGAGCTGGGATACCCACAAACAACCAAGTCGGGGGATAATGGAAGTGGCCAACATGAAGGCACAGGGCAGAGCCAAAATAGCAATTCCTGAAATGCCTGCTGGGAACGCACCTCCCTGATAGACTCCAGGGATGCTCCAGCACCCAGAGAGTGCTCAGCATCACTCATGTGTGAGCAGTCCCTTCAAGACTGGAAAACTCTATTGAGACCCTGGTGGACAAATCAAGTTTTGGGTTTTTTAGCTCCCCATCTTGATGCCACAGTTTGTGCCTTGGCATCTGGCAGCTGCTGGGGGTTGTGTTTTGGAGAACAGCTTGTGTCTGGGCTGGCTCAGTCCTCTTCCCAACCTCTTTTTTTTTTTTTTGATGTCAGAAGGAAGACACTTCTGTGATAAATGCTTCACCTTCCCTGTCAGCCCCACACCAGGAGTGTGTGCCACAGCCGTGCCCGCTCTCAGGGGGTCGGATGAGGCCAGTAGAGCCCCCGGCAGGTGCCTGGCGGCCCTCACCCACAGCACCAAAGCAGGAGCCAGGATGAGTCATTGCCTCCCCCCCGCCGTCACGCCAGCATGCTGCAAGCTGGTGGTGACAAATTTCCCCTGGCTGGAAAGAGCCTCCTGGCTGAGGTGTGGGCCCCCATCTGTGTGGACTGGTGGTGGGGCGGGAGGTCACCCACAAGCGTCCCTCTGCCAGGGGTCCTCTGAGCCCCTTTCGTCCTTGGGGGGGCTTGGGGAGGCGATGGGGCGATGCCTGTCAAATCCCTCGGTGACCCCAGGGGGACGACGAAGCAGCCGAAACCTTGCTAAGCTATGACCCGTCCCAAAAAGCCACCCTACATCTGGCACATCCCCTCTCTGTGCTGCTTCCCACGGGTCCCCTTCATTCCCCCAGAGAAAAGCATCCCTGCCAGAGGGATGGAGGAGGTACCTCCAACCCTGACCCACGGCAGACGAACTCCCCGGGGAGCCGGGCTTTTGCCTCCACGCCTCCCCCCTTCCCCCCCGCCGAACTTCACACCCGTCCCGTTGGCGGAGCACGGCTGCCTGCCCCGCCGGGGGGGACCTGCGCCCGCCCGCCCCGCGCTCACCGTGAACCAGCAGCAGCAGCAGGAGGCGGCGGAGCGGCGGAGCCATGGCTCGGAGGTGGCCGGCTCCCAGCGCTGCCGCGCCGCGCCGGTAACCCCCGCCCGCCGTGACTCACCGTCAGCGGCGGGACGGGACGGGTTTGGGGCCGCCCCCGGCCGGGGGCTCCGAGCGGAGCGGGGCGGAGCGGCGGGAGGGGCCGGGGGGATGGCGGGGGGGGTCCGTGGCGTGTCGAGGGGGTAGTCCGTGGCGCACTGGGGAGGGTCCGTGGGGCGTTGGGAACTGGCCACGGGGCACTGAGGGGTGTCCGTGAGCCACTGGGGAGGGTCTGTGGGGCGTTGGGAAGCATCCGTGGGGCACTGGGGGACTGCCCATGGGGCATCGTGTGGTGTCTGATGGCGTTGGGGAGGGTCCACAGAGCCTTGGGGACTGTCCGCGGAGCACTTGGGGGTTTCCATGAGCCACTGGGGAGGGTCCGTGGAGAATGAGGGGAGGGTCCATGTGGCACCAGAGAGGGTCCGTGGCACATTGCAGACTGTCAGGGGGTGTCTGTGAACCATTGGGGATGGTCCGTGGGCCATTGGGAAGGGTCCGTGAGCCATTGGGGAGGGTCTGTGGGGCACTGGAGACGGCTTGTGGGGTACCAGATGGTGCACATGTGGCATGGGGGTGGTGGTGGGGAGGACAGGGACGGGGACGACACAGTCTGAGTGGCATTTACAACTGTCTGTGTAGCTTCAAGGAGAATCCACAGGGCATCAGGGTGGGTTCACAGCCTCTGGGGGCATGTCCCAGGGCACTGCGCAGGTCTACAGGGCATGGGGGGGGTGACATTAGGGAAGCAAAGGTGGTGTGGGGTCACTGGGAAGCCCTGCCTGGCTCTGAGGTGGTGGAGGGGCTGAGGTGGCTGGGCTCCCACAGGAGGTAGCAGGGCTGGGAGTCTCCTGTGGGGCACTGGGGGAGGTGTCCGTGGGCCATGAATGGGGTGTCTGGGACGGCCCCGAGGTGACACAGGAGCTGAGGGTGACTGGACTACCAGAGGGCAACAGGAGGACCAAGGAAGCAGTGGGAGATGTTGGTAGGGCACTGAGATGATAGAGCACTGAGATGATGGAGGGGCTGGGGTCACCATGAGGAGCTGAACTGCCAGGACATCAGTGGGACATCAGTGCATCAGACACAACTGTGGGACATCAGTGCATACCAGTGGGGCACTCAGGACCCTCTCTGGTCCCAAAGGATTGGAGGAGGTTGGGATCACCGTGCAGGGCTGAGCTGGGAGGTGCACTGCACCCTGAGCTCTGCCCCAGAGCTGCCATCTTGCCCTTGTCCACAGACCAACCCAGGTTGGAAAGGACCTCTGAAGATCACCTGGTCTGACCTGTGGTGGGGAAGGGAGCCTGGATGAGGCTCTCTCACACCCTGTCTGGTCACAACTCTTTGAGCCCAAGAAACGCTACTTTTATCGAAAGAGAGGATCGATGCCAAGTTTGGCTGTCGCAGAGCGCTATCACCGAGTACAAGCTTCCTCCAACATGGCACAGAAACCACCGTAGCCAAGCGCTGTTCCAGGGGCTTCCCTCTTTCTCCCTGCAGCTTCTTTCTTTTGTAATTCCCTCCTAAATAGACAAGTTTATTAAAAAAACCAGTAAAGGTCCAGGCTTTCACCTTCAACACTCCTAGTCCTGTCTGTCCCTGACTATCTAATTATTTCTAGTAGAGTTGTCCCCACCGCGACACTAACCCTTGCAAGGTGTACGGAGCTGAGCTGTCTGTCCGTGACAGAGCTATGGACCAACCCACAGTCTATGAGAATGGCAAATAACCTGGCTTGCTGGGGAGACACAGACCAGCCAAATCACGACTCCGGGCAAGAAGGTACCCAACTGCTGCTCAGACACAGGGTTCTGACACAGGAATTTTTCTTGCTCCTCTCCTGGCACCTCCTGGCTTCTGGTGAGGGGAAAAGACGCACAAACACCTACTGCTTGGGACTGGCTGTAGGGTGTCTGGAAACAGCCACTAACGCTGTTCATTGGTGTAAAAAATGCATGACACCAACACAGTGAGGTTCCAGGGCAGTCTCTCAAGCCTGAGATCTTGGGCACTGAGAGGGGAGCAGGTTCCTCCAGGGACCTGATCTTGAGGTTCCATCCGGATCTCGTGGGACAGGTTATAGTGAAGTCTGTAGGTCCACAGAAACTTAATGGAACAGGTCAACTTCTCCAAGCCTCCCAGGGCTGAGAAGCCACCTCAGTGGCAGGAACACAAAACTTTCCCTTCGCCATGAACTGCACAAGTCCTTTCCCTGAAGAGCCAGATGAGGTCTCAGTCCTCAACCTCAACACTCAGATGAAGAAATTCAGTCCCCCAGAGCCAGGACTGGTGGTCTCCATCCTCTCCTGGTGTCTCCCTCCCCCTGCCAAGCTGGAGGACCAGTTTCCGGCCACCAAAGCAAAGGAGAATCTGGCTCTTCCCTCTAACAAAGAACCTCCTAGAAGGTCTTTGCAAAGGAGGAGGTGAGGGAGAGGACGAGCAGGTCATTAACAGGAGCACTCAGCCCTGTATCCACAGCCCTTGCACGTCTCCCCAGTTTCACTTGCCACTGACACCACTGGTGTCTCTGGCACATACCTTGGTCACCACTTGTGACACATCCACTCTCTACCGCAACTACTTCCAAACTGGCTCAAGCAATTTTTATGGCTGCACAACCCTGCGAGACAGCCTAGAAATCCTCTGCTGAGGGCTTGGCCAATGTGATATGGACATCATGTTCCTGCTCATCAGTTGCAAAGCCCATCTCATCAGTTAGAGCAGCTGATCAGCTTCATCCCAGCAACCCCCCCCCCCCCCAATTAGGGTCTCCCCCACAAAATAATGCCGCATGGCAGCTGAGCCAGATCTCTGTGAGCTGACCAAAATTTAGTCACTTAAAAAACTAATTTGCATCCTGCATCCCGAGTTCTGTTAACAGATAAAATAAGCCCTGATTATTTTTTTAAATTTATTTTACAACACACAAATACATAATTTTACAATGTAGTAAAAAAAAAAAAAAGACTTAACAAAAGCCTCTCAGAAGAGAAAATCTATTACATAAATTTCAGGAGAGCGACCATTACCCCCATCTCTCCGGGCCAACCCTTCCGGTTCGTTTCCAGCTCACAGTGTGAATGCAAAGGGTTGGGTACTCTTAGCTCAAAGGGAATGAGTGTCTGGTTCTCAGCTCGTGCAGAAGAGGCGCTGGTGGTAAGACGCAGCAGCAGGACTTCACTGGGCTGGCACGGCCAGGCGGGGAAGCGGGGGAGCTGCCTTCTGGCTGCGCTCGGCAGACATGTGCTCCAAGCGCTCGGTGTAGAACCCGTTGAAGTCCAACCTGAGAGAGACAGAAAACACAGCAGCTGCAGCAGCCCACCGGCCCACCGGCGCCTGAGAGCGGCACACAGCATGCTGAACGCACTTACCAAGGGTCCCCTGAGAGCTCGGTTCTGCAACTGCCACAGCGCATGTGCTTGTCAAGGTGCTCAAAGGCAGCATGATCCAAAAATACATGAAGTCTTTCATAGGATCAGACAAATTTTAGGAGAAAATTCGTTGAAATGAGGGGGTGTGATGCAAAAGCAAAACAAGTCTCACTGTGGGAAGAAGCAGGGACCTCTCAAGCAGCCGCACTCCGCGTGCCCACCCTGCTGAAGGCAGCCTTTCTCTTCCCCAACCACGCGCCCTGGAGGAGAAACATCTCCCAGGGCATCAGCTGAATCAGGCCACAGCACAGCGAGCTTCAAGCCTGACATCCCCCCACAGGACTGCCCTGGGCTGGGCAGACACAGCAAGACTGGGACATCTGCACTGTGCCACAGGAGTTGTCAGTGACACCTCTTCCGTGCTCGTCTCCTGACAACAGGCTAAATTTCACTTGTTCTTTACAGGTGTATAAAACACATCAGGAAGGACCTCTCCAGAGTCACAGCTTGACCACATGTATCACTCAGGGACAAGGTGCCAGGGGTGAGGGCTCCTTAGTCTCCACACCTTCCCGGCCACTCCCACCACTCCTTAATACCAGATTTCACTACCACTCAACTCCAGTATTCATCCCTACATGAAATCCACCATATTATCCACCATGACTACCACGAAACATTGCCAGTTCCATTACCACCACCTCCTTGCTAACACAAGTAAGCTTCAAACAGATTCACCATTCAAGAAGTTGAGTAACCAGCTGGAAGATGCTCAGTCAAAATTCCAAGTGTTGCTGATTCTTGTAAACACCTCTCCAAAGCAGATGATAACAGCAATACCATAACCGTCACTCCCTGATAATCCAAAACAATGCCAAATCCACCCCTGCTATGACCTTAGGCAGCTCTCTGTGCTGCAAAGCCAACTGAGACGTGCAGCTCTTAAAAATGTGTGCCCTGGGAACACTAAGCAACAGTTGATACAAGTCCACCAATCACACAAAAGTTACTCTCTTCATTTCTCAAATTACGTTTCTCCAATTCTAAATGAATGGATACAATATTTGAGTTTCATGTTGCTTAACAACCTTGCACAAATGGCAACAAATTGTTCCTTGACATTTTTTGGTGACTGTGGAAAACAGAGCCCCGACAGATGGAATTTATCTGTTGCTCTCTCCTGGCTGAAAAACTCACATCTCTTTCATGCTTTAAGCGTTGTACAAAGGAAATCTGACCCTGAGGCAGGCATATTTACCAAATATAAGGCCAGAACTCATTTATACCCTTCCATTTCTAAAATTGCTTTATTCTGAACTTTTTTGAATAGCAGATTTTTATTTGCTTCCCTTTCAGCTATGTTTTCAGAATTAAATGATCTTTGATAACTATCTCTTAAGAATCTTCATGGTGCTTTCTCAAACTCTGCTTACACTTCAGTTTCTTGTTTTGTGGCTGGAACTTTCATTCACTGGCATTTTCATCACTTCATAAGTCCTACTGGTATTACTCTAAGCTGTTTTTTCCTGTTTGTTTCCTCCAAACTGTTGTTTCCTCCAAACTGGTAAGGAAGGATATCTGATGAATTCTAATAACACTTGATAAGTAAGATTTCTAAGCATTTGGAATTAAGCAATCCTTCCGACAAAGTCCTCTATGCTGTAATTCTTCTCCTTTTCACTACTGAGATGTGAAGGAGTGACTCTGGAGATGTTCTGCAGTTGCCAGCCCTCTGTCAGCGCTGCTACTGATGGAGTTAAGGCCCCCGAGCAGGACACCAGCACATTGAAGATCTATGAGTTACATGCTCCTGCTTTGAAGGAGACCCTCCTGGTCTCTGTCTTCTGGTGTTTGGTGCTACAAATATGGTGCCTCAGTTACTCAGTACTGCAAACTGAATAAATATTAACCAGGATCAAACAGATAAAACCATAGTACCAGAATTATGAATAAAAGGGATATTTTGTTATCTAACTTACATGTTGACTATTACCCTTGAACAGCAGTCATATAAAAAGGTTATCATTTATAAGAAAAGACTGGTATGTCTTATAAGCTCTTCTGTCTCTCTGTCAAATATGTTATTTATTTCAGATGGCAACCATCTCTGCTCTGGTTCTTGGGTTCCTGTTGCCACAGAGTCCGGGACTCCATCCAATAATTTCTACAGACCAAGTGAGAGCTAAATGTCAGGTCTGGGCATTCATTGTGGGATTTCCACTGTTTAAAACATTATTGAGCAGCCTGTAGAAATGGAAAGACATGTTCTGTTGCACGGCCTGTTAACATGCAGCATTTCAGTTGAAAAAAAGACAGTCCAAACTGGGGACTTGATAGTGATGACAGTCCTGATGACCAAACAAAGCAGAGGAGCAATAAGACTATGGTTAAATAAAACAAAACAGAGGACAAAGCAGAGTTAGGAGAAAGGTCAAAGTACCTTTTAGTCCCATGTGGTTAAAAAGAACTAAATAAGGATCTACTCTGTTCTGTACTAAATATCAAAGGGCTTGATGCACAAATCGCCATAAACATCAAGAGGAAAAAGAAAACGTATGTGATTAATCAGTTATCTGGCACATTTACGAACAAAATTACGTATCACTGACAAGTGATTCTAGCATATGTACCATTGAAAAGCATTACAATTTTAGATTAAAAATATTCGTAAAAGCAAGAAGAACTCCTTGGTAAACCAAGGGCTTTCCTCAGAAAAAGATGAAATAGTCAGCACCTAAAAATGACCTTCATTTCTAGCTAGTCCTGTAAGAGCTGTTAACAGTTGCTTACAGATGAAAATAAGGCTGCACACCGGCTTACAGACAGCATGAAGAAACTAATGGATGTTTAGGATGGCTTTGTTTTCTTTCCCCAGCTGAAAGCAACAACAAAAAAGATAAGTCTCAAATGTTCCAGGCTTACACTCACCATAACATTACAAATGTGTCTATTAGGTTACAAACATACAAAAAGCACTTTAAAAAGTTAGTGTTGAAATATTTTATATTCATGAAAAACCTGGCCTCTTAAAATTATGCCTAGATGCAACATATATCCTGCCTCTTCACTGGAAAAAGTGTCACTGTAAAAACTAATTGTTCATTGTATGTGCCTAACAGCCCGCAAGCAGCATTTCTGAAGTGTAACAGTCTTCCCCAGATGCTAGGCAGCTGGCGACCAGCAGCTCTTACATACGACTTCCACCAAAAGGTCAACTCCTGACCCTCACTTGCCTTCTTATTCTGTGGTTATATGCATGCCTCAGCTGAACATTTCCAATCTGCAGGCTGCTAGGTTTCATGGGTGCTTAACTCTTGAAAAACATATTCCAGCCACAAACACTAACAGCTGCTCACAGTAACAAAGTCCATAGTGGCAGTTATTTCTGTTTTGCTCCTAAAGGCCTGGTAGCAGAATCAGAGAAGCATTCTGCTTCTACAGCACAAGCGCTCAACTCCTAGAGCATAATCTGTGGTTCTTCAAATCTAGAAATACTAGGGCAGGTCCCTCCATGCTACACCAATCTGTAACATGGATCTTAAAAAGCCCAGCAACACTAAAATGTATGACTCTTACAGCAAAACCAAATGTTAATCATTCCAAAGAAGGCCTTGTGCCTCTCATTTTATTTAAAAAGGAATACAGAGGTTACCTACCAGAAAAACTTAGATCTCCTTTTCTCTAGCCCTCTCTACCTGCGGTGTATCTTGTGTACCTGACTTCTAGGTATTACTGGAGCAACTTTGTTTTCTAAGAAGCTAGTAAGTATGGGTGAGGCCACAATAAAAACATATTAAGGGATGTTTATTTAAATAAATACAAGATGTGAACTTAAAACAAAATAGCCCCTTATGATCGATCCCTTGCACGGTCTTCTCATCTTGGAATACTTACACTGTATTCAGGAATCAGCTTAGTCACTGTCTACGCAGTGAGACAATCCCCAAAAAACCAACACTTGCATTACATTTACAACATTAACAGACAAAGTTCACATAATTCAAAAGAATGTGGGTTTTTTTTAATGCCTTGGGTTGAAATGCAAAGCAATATTTCTTGTGATTTCAGTGTTTTCATTGATGGGGCACACATTCACAATTATAAACAGCAATTCTTCTTGTTGAGCTCAATTTGAGAACCACAGGATGGGAAGTTACAAAGAGAAACTACTGACTCACCTGTAGATGATGTTGAGCATGCTGTGCTCACAGTCATTGGTGCTGTAAATGCTCAGTTTGTCCAACAGGTCCAGCAGATGTGTAGAGAAATTGCTGTCAAACTTGCTGATTGTGGCTTCGAAGCCAGATGTCAGGTGGAGGTTGTCAGCATGCTCTGCTAAAAGCTATCAAGACAAAGGCATAGCGGGCCCATGTGTCTCCTGATTCACACTTGCCAAAGTGATGCAAACTTATTTCCTAACCTGATCAAAAATACTGCCATAAAACCTAACAGACGCTCAGCCACTAAAATAAATCCTTCAACACAGCTGCAAGGCCCATGGTGGTTAAAAACCTTGCCATGCCTATCTGGGAGCACCCCAGCATAGATCCCAGTAGACTTATCCTCAAATATATGCTGTTGTTATTTATTTTCAAGCAGGAGGAAAAGCCAATAAGCAGAAAGTGAGTGTTTCCTAAGACAGGTTGCAACTGGAGCATTCTGACTGCACTTGCAGTGTGACAGACCCTACCAGCTGTGTGCCAGAGAGGGACTTTCAGTGGGACAGGAGGCAGCCTGCTAACCACAGAGCACGCCAAACAAATCGCATAGTATGCATGCATCCAGAGAGAGAAATGTGCACAAGACAAATACCCCAGATATGAAAGGGATGGGGGCTGCAAAGTCACACCCGACAGTTTACTGGCTCATTCATCACAAAATGCTAGTTCTGGAAATAAAAAAGTTCTTGAGTTGCAGGAAGCCAGTCTGTGGGTACCCACTGCACAGCTGAAAATACAACTAAGAACTTAAAAACAAGTGCAGGGACTGCTGTGGGAGACAGGGTCTTCCAAGCAGACTTTGAGAACACAATCAGCGCTCCAAACTGCCCTCAAAAATGCCTATAGTTCCACAATGATTTCGCTTTTGGGGCAAGAGGTGTACTAAAAACTAGGAAAGTTTATCTACGAGCAGTAGGACAGCCACCCTAACCAGATGGCAACCCAGGCAGCATTCACAGAGTACAGGGCCCAGCTGTCCATCCTGTGTCTCACTCACCTTGTTAGTCAGCTGCTTCTTTGCAGTCTCTTCAGCACGCTCCTCCCCTGTTGGCGGGCCCAACATTGTGCCATGCTCTAAGGTAAGCCGGTCCATCTCATTATCCAGCTTCATGCTCTGGGTGAACCTCTTGGAAGGGCAGAGGTTTGCGGAAGTGGTTAGATCCCATTTTTTCAACTATGGCAAAGCATGAAGCTGACTCAGCTCTGCTAGCTCTGCAGCTAGCTAACTCCTATGAAACCTAACTCCCAGATAAAATTTACAATGTCAACACACAAAGCTCCCTAAACGCAGTGGAAGGTGTGTTTTGTTTGAAAGCTACAGGTTCCCTGAGTGGCTGAACTGTGCCCATGGAGATCAGTCTCCATGGGTCCAATCACCAGTCCTCGCCTGACCCTCAAAAGACCATGCTAAAAACTATAGAGCCCTACAACTTACACCTCGAATTCTGCTGCAGGACTGGCTGAAGAGAGGTAACTTGTTTCATATGAACCTGATCCCAACACTGAAAAGACAGAGCACAGAGAATTTTGTGGAGGGAGAAGCCACAGAAACCATTTGGTAGAAACGATGAGAGGCTGAGTGGTCAAGCTGTAGAGCCTCCTGGCATGAGGAACAGAGGCTTTTCCACGTGCATTGAGGACAAGAGGGGTCGAGTTGAAAAAAGGGACTGTCATAGCCAGCTGGCACCCAAAGCAACCAGCAGTGACATGGTCAGTATGGGGAGGCTGAACATACCTGCATGCAGTTTGTGAACATGACACAGACAGACATCAGCTTGGAGAAGATCTTCAGCAGTTCTGGGTTGGTTAGCATGCAGTCCTTCAAGCAGTTATCCAGGAAGCTTGTGTGGTGGCTCAGGACATCGTCAATATTAGATGCCTGTGACAAGATAGTACAATAATGAAAAACCAAAGCAGGACTGCTGTGCTGCACCAGACCAAAGCTCTAACCCAGCATCCTGCCTCTGACAGCGACCTCTCAGATATGATCTAGGGCATGTTGAGATAATTCTCATGCGCCTTCCAGCTTTGAGAAACACCCTGAGATGGAAACTGTATTTGCATTACTGCATTCAACAGCCCTTCATGGGCTTCTTACCTCTGATTTGTCTCAACCAAATTACACCTTCTTTAATCACCCAAACCCTTCACTGGAAAGGAGGCTCAAGACAGAGTTATCTGCTTTATGAACATGCACTTCCTTTGCTTTTAAATCTGCTTGTCATGCCCACTCCCACAATCTCAATAAAGTCAGCTACAATAAGGGGAAAAGAGAAATTACTTTTCTTTTTTCAAAGAACCCCAAATATCAGCAAGTTTATGAGGCTTAAAACAAACAGGTTATTCAAAGAGATTTTTTAGGAGCACAATAAGGAAGCAGGACATGCAGTGCTGCAGGATTCTGTAAGATTTTTGTCTAGCTCTGCTACTTCAATGGGCTGTTTCAGTTACCGAATTTTAAATGATAGATTAAACCTCCTCCCTTACTCTGTACAATTATGGGATGTGCTGAAGCTGAGAACACAAGTCAAGCTTAGGAAAGAGCCACAGGAGTAAAATTGCCAAAGTATCCACACTGCTCCAACAGGATCAATGCCAAAAAACCCGCATCCATAACCTTGTAAACAACTAGATTAGAGCCGGGGATAAATCCTGTTTTTTAATGCTATGAAGTTGCTAGTTGTGTTGATAAAGACAATGATGTTGTGAAGATGAAGATACTAGCTATACTTTTAGGAAGATAGTACCTTGACTTCAAGTGGAAATACACAAGAGAGAAGTCTGACAAATGTAAAAACAGAATAAGGCACTACATGAGACCAGTGAGGATCATCCTTTTCCCTCCTAAAATGCAAATGAAAGGAAAACACTACCCCAGTCTGTAGGCTACAGAGGTTAAGGAGCCCATTCTTCATCCTCTGATTTGAAATAATTGATGCTTTTATTTAAATCAAGAAAGATTTTACTCAGAAACTGGGAGTATGTCATCCCTGGTGAGCAGTTCTTCTAAAGGACTGCATAACAAAGTGGTTGTGGAAACAGCTTCTTTAGCTGGCAGTGTTGAGATGTTTTACTTGCAGGTGCCCATATCACAACACTGCTTAGAGCCAGACTGTTCCTGCCCCAGCACTGGTAAAGAGCATGCTCCATCTCCCAGCTCAGAACATTGCATCTCTGTGAAAGGAACTTTGCCCAGATAGAGCCCCTTGTCAGGCATAAAAAACTGGGGAGTGAGCTTAGCCTCAACCAGATGTGGAAAAATACTCCAGCCTTGCCCAGCTGCAGTGGGAATATACATGTGAAATAGCCACCTGAATAAGGAAGGCCCTGTTTTATAACAGATAGTCCTAACGTGCCAGTCCTTGGCAGCTTCACAGAAGAGAAAGCATAGACTTGGCTTTTAAGAGCACTGTAAGTTAGCCAAGGAATCAACTGAAGATGTCTGGACCAGTTTATGATCCTCGAACTTCTGGACCTTGTCCTTCTTCTCTTTCCATAGTTTTCTTTCTTCTGCATACAGTGACGTTCAGCAAAACACCACCTTTACGTAACAGGGTGCAGAGTATGAGCTGGGCGTAGACAGGAGGATGCAGCAGAGGAAAGGGATATCTGACTAATAAAGCAGAAAGGTGATGTAGAACAGCAGCACTCTTTGCAGTGTTGTAATAACAACAGTTTCAAGATACTTAAGAGCCTCCAACAAAATTAACAGACACCTGCAGCAACTGAAATGGGGCATTTTTCCCCTACATTAAATTTGTTAATTTAAGACTTCCATTCCAGCTTCTCTCAAGCACACACACTCACCAATTTCAGGTTCTTCTCAAGAATGTGCCATGTAGGCTCCATCACTTCAAACATCATGTAATACTGGATATTTTGTACAAAATTCAGCATCCGCTGCCGCAGTGTGAAAGCACCAGCAAACCTAGGGGAGAAATCACACCCACACAACTTAGAGCTAGGAAATGCCATGGGGAACTATCACCAGACTTCCACAGTCAAGCAGAGCTAAATATTCCTGTTCTAGCAAATTCACTGCTGCAGCGTGAGAGGGATTATAAAGTTAATGCAAACCATCTCTGATTATTTTCCACATACTCAAATGGCATTCCCTCAATTGCTACAGTCAGAGTTTTGAACCTGTTACAGACTGGACAATTACTTTGTATATTTGATTACATTCAACTAAAATGTTAATATTAAATATTAAAGCAATTTTATTAGTGAGACACACATTTGTTAGGAGGGCAAAATTTGACAAGATGAATGGTTCATGTTTCTTTCCAGCCTTACTTGTTAAATGAACACTTAAAAATATTCTACGCCTTGCATCAATAAGTTCAGGGGATCCAAATATTTAATCACCTGCTACCTACAGTATTTAATGCTATTTAACCTTAAAATAGAATAGTGGGATTGTATAGAGGTCCCTTCAATGTAGGCTCTGTGATGGCAAACTAAGAACTGACTTCAGCAAACTGGGACAGGTCATCAGAGAGATGGGGGACACCGACCCTAGGGGTTTTCAACCACAGCAGCCCTGTCCCCTGCTGATCACAGTTGCCCTGTGAGTTGGAGGCTGGACTAGAGACACTCATAGGTCTCTTCTGCTAACACCTCCACAATTACAGGAGAAGCAGAGCTACAGTCAGGTTGGCTGAGGGCAGCGCCAATGCAGCCGAGATGACCTTGTGACAAGAAAGTGCCACTGGGCAAGGCAGAGGGTACTACCTCGCATTGCTGGGGTCTGCCTTGCTCTCCAAACAGGCACCTGGAGTGCAGATCCAAAGATTAAAATCTACCCTCACAGACAGAACAAGATACAATGATTTCCTGGGAAAACACCCCAACATTTTTACCTAATTTCAATTTGTACTGAATACAAAACGCCAAACATTAGCCAACCTGCGTGGAGGTCACGAGTCCTTCCTAGTGGTCTGGCCAGAACAGAAGGATGCTGCTTTTAAACTACTGGGGTCCTTACTAATCTTGCTGAGGCTAAAGTCATGACCAAGACGACATGTGCACAGATGTCCTCTGCTGCAACTGTTCAGTGTAGAACGAGCTAACCCTAAAGACCATCTCTTCCTTTTCAAAACTTCATGCCAGCAAAGTGGAACAAGCCAAGCAGTACAGAGACCATTGCGCAGACACTTCCTACTGAAACCTAAAATGTTATATTTTGACCTCTCTCAGCCTGTAAGAAATTTGTAAAGGTCTTTTTCAAGACAAAATGATTCGATCCATGTCATGACATATCTAAGAAGCAAGAAGGAAAATGAAACCTTCCCATCCAATCCAGCAGAAAAAGAGGCCATACCACTTAGCTGAATGCAGGGAGAATTGCTTGGCTGTTTTATTGCTGATCCAAACGTTGCACAACTGTCTTTCCACATGTTTGCAATAGAACATGTGTCTGAAAAGCATCTGGTATCTTGTCAGTGCTTTCCTGGAAAGAAAGGAGAAACCCATCCAGATTAAACTCTGTTCTGACTGACAGACTAAGCTGCGAAGGCTGAAGCTGCACAAAGGCAAAGAGACTTTACATCAAATGTTCCTTACACCTTCAGACGCACACAGATCCACACTGAAAGAATTTGAACCAAAGAAAAAAACTATTATTTGTAACTATCCTATAGAATTTCTCTCCAAGGTGTCCCTCCTCCATACTTCCTGCAGCCGCCTCCTTCAATTCCCTCGAGCCATCTGCAGAAAGGTCACTCACACATGTGCCAGGACGGAGGGCTGAAAGTCTGTGGTCATGTACCCATTGCAATAAGACTGCTCTGATCACCAAAACAGTTCATCAAGATTCTCCAAAAAGATGAAGAAAAAGCTGTAAGCAAGCTACAGGCAGCATTCCCCTGCAAGCAATGCACTGTCAGAAGCAGATGGAAATGCTTATTTATAGCTTCAGGGACTGGATTCAGGTCGGCATTCAGACACTTCAGTGTAGGTGTCTACAGAGCTCCAGTCGACACAGTTTGTGAAGCCTTACCAAGTAGTATTTTCACTTCCATAGTTACCAGCAGAGCTAATGCACTCAGTTTGAAAGAAAAGACACATAAATGCAAAAGCATCACATCATTAAAAAAGTCCCACTGTGTCAACTGATTCTTTAAAGGGGACATTAAGGGACAAACTAATTGTTGGCAGTTGACAATTCCACATCTGTCACCCCGTTTTTGTAATGCTTCTTATCCCATTTGCCCTGGCTCACAGTACCAGGTCTGCTAGTGTTTCTCCAGGGAAACGGGACAAATCACTGCAGAAAAATGAACCACTCAGTCCCTCATAACTCAATTAAATGCAAAATAGCTTGCTATAGTAATTCTAGCAACAGCCTGCATCCTTCCAGTTTGCAACTGGGGATATCAGAAAGCACTTTTTTTTCTGCTCTCCACACTGAAGAAATGTTTGATTCTTGCATGAAAACCCTCTTGTGAGAGTTCATGTTCTCAGGGGAGATACTTCAGAAAGCCATGGATAAATGAAAACCTGAGACCAGTCACAGGTAAAACAAGGGACCAGGCTGAGAAACCATCCTTTGATCTATGTATCCCCACCATTTAAAATGGAAGTTTGACTTTCCAAGCATGCCACAGGCACAGTCTAGTAGGGATCTACTGAAGAGACAATCCATATTCCAGTCTACAAGTGGAGCAAGCAACTCCAAAGCATTCCCCACTAGTCAGCAACTTATAACGTTACTTTTAACACACAGGTTTTCCACTATTTTGCTGTGTGGAAATGTGCTTCAACCCCATGCAAAAGCTTCTGCCTTTTTTACCTTCAGTGGATTGATACTTTACCTGTTTATAATAAGGGACAGAGGCCACTTAACAATGTAGTCAAAGGAAAATGCTTCGAGACCGCTGAGAGTGAGTTCTGTGGGATCTGCACTGATAATGGCCTTCTCCTGTTTCGTTTCTATGGCCAATACTCTCAAGAGCTGTGTAATGAGGTCATGGGGCATCAAGTCAATCTATAAAGGAAGAGCAGGAAAAAAATGAAGCTACAGGATGCTCATGACTACTGCACAGCAACAGCCGTGTGGCAGAAGTCCAAATTGTCAGAGTTGCTCTCAAGCCATCAGATAAACTTAGAAAGCAATAGTGAATGGTATGATCTGGACAACACAGCAGCAGACACCAGAGCAGTGTCGCTGTACTGTTCAACAATCAGCATACAACATATGACTCTGCTCATCCCTCTGCCTTGCCCTCAGCCTCTGCAAGGTCTAGTCAGATCTCACACTCCCAAGGTAGAGCTTCTGTGCTGTCTCACATCTGTAAAATATGCAATCACTAATGGGCAGGACTTCTCATCAGGTATTTTCTTGTACTCCAAAGCGAGCACTCAAGCTGAGAATCAGCATGAGAGACACACTACTATTTCCACCTCATCCTGAGGTCACCCAAAAGCACCTTCTCCATGTTCCAACTCCAGAAGGAAAACACAGCCCCTTGGCCAGGGTGGGCGCTTCCAGTTGTTAATCTGGATGAAAGAGGAGTTAACCCAAAGAAGGTCTACAGAAGGAAAGCCATCAATTCTCTTTTCCTTCATTGTACATTCAGCAAGTTCTTTCAGGCACACCAATCTTTCCAAATCATGGCAGGCCTTCTTCTCAAATTTGATTATTTTCTGCTTACATACATTCTTACCTTTAAATCATCCTTGAAAGGATCTGTGTTGGCTGTGCTCATTCGCAGGGCTAATTCAAGCAGAGCCTCTAGCCTTGTTGTTATGATGTCGTCTACAGGCTTCTTAAGTTCCTCTTCTGTGAGATCCATGAAGTGAACAAAAAAGTCCCCCTGATCCATCAGGAAATAGTGTTTTATAGATCTGCTCAAGAAAGCAGACAATTGATTATGTTTTTTAAAGCCCAAGGTAATCCATATTAAACCTAAAGGAACAAAAGCAATCAATTCACACAGCCTGCTGGATTTGATCACAAAATGTTCCTCTTCACAGAGAACACAGAGCTATAAATAACCCATTTGGAGACTAGTCCTTCATGCATGTCCCCTTCTCCCTGCCACCTCAGTCTGCATGCTTTTGTGAAGTCAGATCAGGGCTGCTGCTGTTCTTTTTTTCCTTGAAAAATGTACCTTAGGAAAAAACCCGAATACACTACATTGCTGGGCAAAGGCTCACATCACTGTCCTGACAAACACTCCAACCTCCACAATGTGCAGATTCACCCAAGAGGCAGTTGGCAATTCAGAGCAGAATCTTGCACTCCTTTGAATGACCAAGTATCTGTGCTGATTTTTTAAGTTCTCCTGGTATTCGTGTTGACTTCTGCTATAGTAGTATGCATAAGCTTTAACTGCGTTAGGCCAAGAGCTTGGAAACAGCTCAGAGGAGAGGTTGAAGATTAACTTAGTGCCTGGCCAAAAATCACACATGATAACTGCAGTCTTCAGAGTAAAATAGGACCAGCACAGCCTTAACACAATGTGGTTGCAGACTCCTGATCACTGTCCATCTAGGACGATGCTCAGCCCTTCTTTTTCCCTGACTGTAATTGCTCTCTTGAACCAAGAAAACTCCCATTATGAGGAAGCCATGATAGTGTCAGTGGTTAACTAGAGTAAACAACAGATTGAGGGGTGAGATACCTACTGCTGACACACACTAGAGCGCAAACCCAAATAAAAACCTGTCCTAATGCTGTTGACAATCCCACTTCAAGCAGGAGGTTGAACTAGAGATCTGCCAAGGATGTTGGTTCCTTCCAACCAACATTTCCAGGAGAGACCAACACACGCTCTCTGGGAGACAGAGTCAGTACTATTGCTTAACTGAGGAGAAGTGGTTATCTGTCACGAGTCCCTAGGGCTTGATCACAACCATCCCACTTCAGCCCTCAAAGTACACACACATGCTGGAAACTCAGTAGCTTCCTCCTCAACCAGCTGCTCTTCCACTTGCACCCAGCAGATTACATACACACAGGACAGCTGCTGAATGATCTAGCAGAGAGACTGTCTCAAAGATGAGGACATCACGGACATCAACCCCAGCTGCAGAGGCTGAGCAACACCTCAATCTGAAACTACACGGTGACAGACAGGCCCAACGGAGGATGTGTGCCACCAGAACTTTGGAAGTCAGTGTCTTTTGAACAGTCCTATTAAGCAAAGAAGGCTTAGAAGGATGACAGTCTTTAGCAAGGCTAGGAAGAATTTCCTTAATGACTGGCAGGTTTTAGACAGGTCTCATAACCTTTCATGAAACAAGGCATGTTCTCTGGTGGTTTTCACAGAGCAGGAAGGCATGTATCAGTTTCAAAGGAGTGAAGCATGGATCTTCAGCTTTTCCCACAGCCTCTCACAACCGGAGCCGTAGTTCCCAGGTCTGGAGCAGACACCTTTGTTGTGGCTACAACTTTTTCAGACCTAGTCAAAAACAGGCCCAAAGCAACCCCACCTGGCCTGCTGGGCATATTCACTTCACTGCCGTTACTGCTCCAGGTTATGTCTCCCAATGGGACATCTTGTGCAAGTCACTTGGCAGGTTTGTCCCATGAAGCTCAGATCACTTTCTTTCACACTGTGGCACTGGTTTGAAGCACAACTGCTAGTACCAAGTCTCACACCAATTACAAACTACCTTACAACCAGCGATCAACTGCAATTTTCTACCTATTTGTTGCTGTCTTGGTCTCCTGGAGAGTTAAGATTCCTGTTTTTAGTGTTTTCTGAAGATAGTAATAAACTAAAAGCTTGATTCACACAAGAAAGATGGCGTTCACATGCTAGAATGCACTTGCATTTGCTACCGGCTGAACGTGTTAAAAGAATCAAAATATAGGTTATTAAAATTAACTTTAAAAAAAGGAAAATGTTAAGAAAAGCCCTGTACTGGAACTTGGGTCTAACACACTCTATTCCAACAACCTATGTTTGCATGAAAAATAACCATGGCGTATATTTGGTGTGATGCTTAATATCAAACTATTTCTTGTTCACATGAAACTCTTCTCGATCATACCAGACCATATTAGGAAAATCCCTTCCCAGGTGGGAGTGACATGCAGGCATGGAACAAGTCATGGGAGAGGTGGGGGATGTCCATACCTGAGGGTGGCATTTGGCACTGGGCTAGACAAAGCCACAGCTGCCCTGACCTAGGTTTGGCAACAGTCTCACAAGGAATCTGGACTAGAGACCCCCAGACATCCTTCCCACCCAACATTTCTATGATTTTCCACTTTTCTTTTTCTTCAAGAAAAATCCTAAATCTTGTTTTTTAGGTCAATCTTTCTAATAGAAATAGAGAGAATACATTAACATACATCAAGAAAAGAGAGCTAACTTCAAAAACATGTGTTCACTATCAGAACCAATCTATTTAACATTCTTTTCTTCAGTAAAAGAAATCAAACCTTAGGTGAGCCACCAGTCCTTTCTCCTCCATTAGGAAATCCAGAAGAACTTTGCTCGCATAGTTATATGCTTTTTCTATTTGTTCCACATATGCTCGCTCTTTTAACGTATAGATGACCTCTTTAGCCACAGGGCAGGTAACATCACGTCCACATTCTCGCACAACATTTAAGTATTTCCCTAGAAGCAAAAAGAAAGAAGGACCCATATTCATACCTATGGTACATCCCATAGGGAAACTTTCAGACCACTGCCTTCAAGTGGAAGATATGCTGTGAAATGTTTACACTAACTTCTACTAAAAGCTGGAAAGGATTTAGACACCTTTCAAAAGATGATACAGAATTTTAAATTAGGCAGAATCTTGTTTAAGGAAAGATTTAGAAATGGTTTTGTTTCCCAGTGATTGCAAAACATCTCTGCAGATAATCAGAAACTTTGAAGATCTGGTGCTGCACTTCAAAAGTAGCTTTTGGGGGGTTTTGTACTTATGGAAGAGAACAATGCTAACCATCAGGTTGCATTCTTCATTTAAACACCCAAATTAAAACTCAGCATGCTCAGATCTTGGTTGTCTAGCTCCATCTGGCTAGCTGCTAGAAAACTGTACCCATGAAACAGCAGTAAGACAGACAGCTCCCCTTCCTGCTGGACTCCTTCCCACATGTTGTTTTATTTATAGGATTTGGGGTTCTTTTTCAATCTGACTCTTCTATTCCTCTGAGAAGTTCAGCTGGACAACCCCATAAACTGGCAAAGCACAATGACATCTGCTTTATCTTTACACCAAGAATGGTAATGCTTGTCTCAAGACTCCTCTTACGTGAGAAATGTATCTTTACCTACCTGTGCTCAGTATTTTGTCAGCCATTTTCTGCAAGAATGAGGGTATCTGTTGCTGAACAACAGTATACCTTTGATCCCAATACTTGTCATTATAGTCCTCCTGAATCTTCTCCTTCTGCAGCTCACGCTCCTCCACCATGAACTCACTGAAAAGTTAAAGCAGATGTTTAGAAGCAGGAAGTGGTACAATGAGCATTACTTTTTTTGACCTGTAAACTGGTAATACTGTCTATCAGAAATAAGGTCTCGTGAAATTCCAATGACGAACTGAAATTAGTCTGTATTTGTAGTAAGAGGAGAAGCATTCTATAGAGTGTTTCTGCTAATCTGCAACTATGACAGAATAGTATAGCGCTCACAAACCAAGTCTAAACGTTATTTGGTTTCCAGTGTAGAGGTGAGGAAGCTGGCTGTTGTCTGGCTTCTCACCATCAGGAAGGCATTCATTTTAGCTATTTTAACTTGAATTTTGCCCCCCTTAGGATTCTGCAAATATGGGAAACAGAAATGCTGCATAAACTATTAAACACAGCAAAATGCTTCCAATGATTCTACAAAAGACAAATAACTTCAGAGAGTGTTGTTAGCTCATATCAGATTAGCATATTAGTGGACTACATTTAACACAGATTCTCTGAGTTATCACCCTCATGCCCACAATAAGAGGGCTCACTCCTGTCATGAAGAGGACGAGGATGTGCGGGGAGAACACTCAGAGGGATGGGCATGGTGAGGTGGAATTGCAGTGGACTGCATATTTGAACTGTTGTGCTATTGACTTTTGCATATAATTTCCTTGAATTTGGAAAAATAAAGCAAGTGAGAGTGTCTGTGACTGTATAACCACTGAATCAAAAAAGAAAAGTATTTAAACATGCTCCAGCAGCTCCCCTTCCTTGCAATGCTGCCTTGTGTACCCACTGCTACCGCATCGATGCCCCTAGGCTGTGCACTCTGTTAGCAGACGAATGGGTGCACTGAAAAAGTACAAGCCAAAGACCCAAACAGTATTTCTTAAATTTTGCATTTCATTTTCATTCCTTAACTCTTCTTTACCTGTATGGATCATTAATGATGCCTCGATATATCCACTTCTCCAGAATTTCAAAATAAGGCACGCTGGCTGCCTTAGTTAAATACAGGCACAGCTCCTGGGCCTGACTGTCCCCCGTGTAGTTGAAAGTCTTGTCATGGAGTAAACTCAGGGTTGATCCTCCCATACACTCACCTTTATCTACAGAAGTAGCTAAAATTTAAAAATATAGATATAAGACACAAAGCTGACACAGACTAATTGCACAAACTATGCTGTTAAATGTCATAAAGTTAACAGTTGTAGACCCCTCCTGCGAAGATGCAAGGCCATTCCACCACACAGCCAACAGCTTACATCTGAAACGGAAACCCAGATGATCCACAATCTAAAAGAGCAATAACCAAACCCAACCCTCCAGTGAAGGAGAACTGGACTCAGGTAGATACAAGGTAGATGGTGGCTTAGAACCAAAGGCCTACACCAAGGGGACCATGTATTGAGATCCACTTTCCAGGTGGTAATGAAAGAAACACACACTTCAGTGGCTTGCTTGAGAAACCTCTGATCTCAAAAGCACTCTGTTCTCGACTGTAACACTGAGGTAACCATGCACATAGCTCAAACACCAGGAGTTAGGCAGGTTGATAGTGAAATTTGTACAAATTTGTACTTTGCCATTGCAAAAGGGACATAGGGACAGAGGACTACAGTACTGTTGTGAGTTTTGGACTGAAGTAAACCTTCATATAGTTGGTTAACTGTTGTGTTCCAAAAATCTGAAAATTGCAGGAAACATGAATACCAAGATGGATCATCCAATTCCAGACTGTAAATAGAACAGGTATTTACGTCCAGATAAATTCTCTGGGCTGAGTAGAGAGAAATATACATGTATTCTCACGCCAAAATCTTTAACCAAAATTACTGAGGTAACTGCATCTGTGACCTGTTGGTCACCTCATGACCTCATGAAATGGTACAGGCTAGGACTGGCTGGCTGAGGAGCAGCACCGCACAGAACAACTAGGAGTCCTGGATGGACAACCAGCTGATTCACTTTGAGGTCCCCAGTATGAAATGAAGAGTCCAGCAGAGGTTAATAAGTTGGTGCCTAAGGCGTACAAGGAGAGCCTCAGGGAGCTGGGCTCATCAGCTGAGAGAACAGAACATGAAGATGGGAGCTGTTGAACATCATTCCTTCACTATACAACAGATGGTTCTAGAGGAGATGGTACAAGACTCTTCTTGGAGGAGCACAGTGAAAGTATCAAAAGGGCAAAAGTTACAAGAAGGGAAATTCCTGTTAGAGATACAGAAAGAAATGCTCACCAAAAGGGTGGTGAAGTCATGGGAAAGGGCCCAGAGTGGTGGGGGATCTACATTGCTGAGGATTGTCCAGACTTGCCTGGACATGGCTCTGAGGAGCCTGCTATAGCTGTGAGCAAGAGGCTGGACTAGAAACTTCCAGGGTTTCCTTCTGATTGAGTCGGTTTGTGGTTATACAACCGCACATAGGAGGAGAGGCATTTGGGAAGAGTTGCTGAGTAGAGACAGCAGTAATGGAAACAATGGATCTGAAGGGCATGGATTGTGAAGGCAAAAGGCATGGACTTGCCTCATGACAGCTCTGAAGGAGCTCTCAAAATAGAGCAGACAAGCTGTCCTGGTTTGAGGTAAAACAGAACCAACTTAACTAGGCCTCTTCTAACTCTCTGAAATTAACAGCATATTGTGCAGAAAACCATTCATTCTCAGAATGATAAGACCAATGTTTATAGTCAATGCCAAGGAAGGGTGTGCAGAGAGGCTCCTGCTTAGACTTATTGCTGTAACAACCAAATCAGCCAATTTCGTTATTTTCCCCGTTGGAGGGTCAGAAACGGAAAAGCATAGAGGGGTTCCCCTGCAGGGAGGAGGGGACAGGAGAGGTGACCCAAAACTGACCAACAGGGTATTCCACCCCATCTGCCCCATGCTCAGTGTAAAAGCTGAGGGATCTAAAGGTCAGACTCTCCCTTCAATGGCTAACATCTGAAGAGGACTCTGTCTGTTCGTCTGTCTTTGATCCCGATCCGTGTGTTCCTGACTCCAGAGCTGGAACCCAGTTCCCATCCATTGCTGAGTCCAGTCTGGGACTTCCCCAGTCCCTGCCAGTGATGTCATCCTGGGAGCTTGATACAGTTTTGCATATATTTTATCTATTTAATTATTTCCTTTTTATTTTATTATTAATATTTCATTAGAGTAGTTTAGTTCCTTCTAAACTTGTATATCTCTTTATCTGCCCTCCTCTCCTTCTTGGAGCGAGAAGTGGGTGGAAAGCATCTGTCATCCCACCATTGGCCGATTCGGCCTAAGTACATTCCTCTTGGCTTTTTTCTTTAATGTAATATAAAATTAAAGTGACATGTGCCCTGCCTGTATTGCTACTCTGTATGGTTTTCAGAAGCCACTGTCATGCACCTGCCTAAATGTAATGACTGTATCTTTGAAACTTACCAAGTGAAGCAAGAATCTCCAAGGTCCTCATTGTGGGCTGGATATAAAACCAGAGTTTCTGCAGTGACAGAAGTCCCTGTCTCTGAAGATGTTCCAGCTGGGTAATTAGTATCATGTATTCCTTGATTAGAGTCCGCATAGCAGCAGCCAGAGCATGATTTACCTGTCCATACTCGAAGGAAGACTTCTCCTCTATAAATCTGTAAAAAGCAAAATGAAAACTCCTTCAGGCAAGGCACCTTCTATCATTTTCAGGAATTTTATTTTCAGCACACTGTATAAGCACATGAGTAGATCATATGGTGGAAAGCACACCAGTTTTCAGCTGGAGTTTCAGGTTCCACATTTGCTCTGTGTCCCCCTGCTTATTTCCCACCACCACAAGTCCTAGTTTGGAAAGCTGTGGCAAGACTTTTCCTCTCAAATTGCAGCGGAACTAGAATTATTTGCAAAACCACTATGGAAAAAGTGAGAGTCAGGATTTTCAAGGCGATTGTCTTTGCATAAGCAACAAATTAGAGGACAAGAAAAAAATCTCAAAAGGAAGCCATGTGCAATGTGCAGAAAGCACTGCTGCTAGCTTCTGATACCACGTGCCACAGCAGGGATTCATCTGACCACATTTAGATGGCTCCATACACGTTAGTGGAGAGAGACAAGTCCGTAAGGAGACACATAAAAGAGATTGGATGAATCACATGCTAAAAATGCTTATTTCTCTTTGCTGATCTTTTAGGGACTTTCAATCAAATGCAGACATCTACATAACAAACATCTGCTGTTAGTGAGGTGGACTTTATACCAAGACCTTTTAACAATTACTTAAGGTAGCTACCACAAACTAGGCAGCAGTAGGTTCTCCTGCTCAGAAGCACACTAAGTTTGTCTCAGTCCTGGATGCTCAGAGAAGAGCAAAAAGCAGGAAACATGGAGAAATTCATAGCAGAGCGAGAAGAGACAAGCCAGAAAAAGCAGACATATCCTATTTGCACTTTGCTTGAATTTACCAAGACCAAGTTTGGACAAAGCGAAGGTGAGGTGAATGAAAAAAGTGAACTGGCAGCACAGACAAGAAACCGAGCAAAAAGAAATGTAGCTAAAACTAATTAAAAAAAATTGTCATTCTTATTTTATATCCCCGTAAGTTTAAATTAAGCTTGGAAGTTATCATCTGCACAATGACAGATCTTCTTTTCTACAACCTGATGCTCAGAAGAACATCCTCCTCTGACACAAGTCAACTTGGTACCTGGTGACAGCAGAGTAACTTGATGCTACAGGAAGAATCCTGGTCACCAGTTCTTTGATGGACAAGTCCAAGTTTGGATCGACTGAAAATGCTCGGTTCTGCTTGCCTACAAGAGGCTGTGCTGTGATGTATCTTCCATCCACACCAATCAGAATGTACAGCAAGTCCTCCACAATCATGGATTCTTGGGAGGCTAATGGCAAGGTACCTGTTTTCAAAGAGAAGACCCAAAAAAACCACACAATCAGAACATGCCATAGTAGTACCTGATCGTCCTTTCATATCATTTCAATCTGGTACCCGAAGCTTGAAAGGAAGACATACTACCATTCAAAGAGAACAAAGGAAGATCACACAAAGCAGAAACAAGATATAGAGAAATGAAACTGAGTTAGGGTCAACTCCAAAATCATCTACCTTTCTTTTCAAGAAAACAGAATTCTTTGCTCATTTATATCCAAAGCAAACCAAGCAGACAGGGCTACACATCTGACATCTGTGGCCAAGGGAACATCACCCACAGCTTGTGTTGCTGATCCTTCCACCAAAAGGGCTCAATTATACTGGATCCGAGGAGCTCCAAACTTGTCAACAGCTTCCCCTACCTCCCCTCCAGTGAAATATTCAAATATCAAGAAAACAGTTCAACTACAGACGCAAAGAAATAATACCCCAGCAAAAGCTGCAGGTGAACTGTGAGCTGTAGGGTCTCTGAATGGTACGGTCAACTACAAACCAGCTGCAAGAAGAGCTCAACCCAAAATATAATCAAGTGCATCAGATCAGGGAACAGAGTGGCTACAACACTAACTACAGGAAAGCTTATCTGATGAAACAAGGCAACAATCTCTCTCCATTTGTAGGACTGTATGTGAGAGAACAAATGGTTCTGAGCTTGCTAGGAATATACCCTCATAGCACATCTCAAAAGGTCTGGCAGAAATGCACTAGTGGACAAGCTATTTAAGTGCACCTCCTTCATATCCCCTCCTTAGATGCAGCCCAAATCCACAACAGGAAGAAGCTACAGGTCTCTTGCAGGAGTCTCCAAAGTTCTGTGGAACGGAAACATGAGTCTCTAACTCAGCTTTTCTCTTCCAAAAAAAATTCTTAAATCTAATTTATGAATAAGAAACTACACATAGCTCAGCCTAAAGCTAGAATACAATGGGGAGAGATTAATTCCCAGCTGCTCTGGTAAGCAGAGACCCAGCAAACCAGGGAGGTTGTTACAGTCTTACTGGAGAGGATTTTGAGCTGGGTGGGCTGAGGAATACTCCTTTGTCAGGTGCAAGTACAGATTTTTCAGCTGAAAATACAGATGAGATACTCCTACAGTAGGATTTTAGGGGGGCTGTGACTCAAGATAGAAAAAGGATTAGGAAACTCAAAACAGATTAGATCCCGTGGATCAACAATGGGGCTGGGATTCAGCACAGGAGAAACACTGTGAACAAAAGAAGTTTAGGGTTTGGGGGTTTTTTGAACATTGATCTTCATCTGCAGTGTCCAAAGCCAAGTTTTGCTTTCATCCCGAGTGTGATGAAATCTGAACAGTGCTTTTGAAAAAGTACAAAACATAAAAAATTAATGCAATCACACACCTATAGGTACCGTTGTGTCAGTGCTTAAGCTGGTGCCAATTAAGAAATCGCCAATAAGTGCAGGTCTGTCATACACCCAGGATGGAAATACTGGAATGGGCTGACCAGAATTCTTCTTGTTCTGCTTATCTCGGAGGATTTTTCGTGTAAGCTCAAGAGGCTGTTGGAAAAAGACAGAGAAAGAACAATCTTCAGAAGTCCAAGAAATTTTGAATTTTAAGCAGAAGCTGACTGTAAACTTATAACTTGAGAACAGAAAGTAAATAGCTGATGTTTCAGTAGCACAGTGTTGGATTTGGTCTCACAATACCATATAGTCTACTGCCTTAGTGCTGCAGAGGTGATTTTTTTATACAGATGGCCTTCTTTTTATTGGCAGGTACATCAAATAACAATTTCTGCACCCCTCCCTGCCAGCCTGGGTGCTAAGGCACACATAGAGGAGCAGAATGGGGACATGCACAACCACCAGACAGCTTACTAGTTTGCAAAGCGCACTATGTGAAAGGCAGCAAACTCCTTCCAGAAGCAGTTAAGTAGTAACATCTTATTCAAGGGGCACTGCTAACAAACATCTCTGAACTTGGTTTCTGCACAGTGCCCATGAGTAGCTGCGTCAAATGGAGTCCAGATAATCCACCCACATACAGCTGGAAAATGAGAGTTTTTTACTCTGAATAGGAGTAAGCAAAGGAAGTGAGCTCTTAAAGACCAAAAAACTTTCCACTCCTGGCTGTGGGTCTCTGACACTGAAATTAAATGAAGTGCAAGATTAATTATCAGCTGGAGAGGCCTGTGAGCTGTACAACCTACATGAACATCTTAAAGAACGGTGCTGTTACACTGTGAGAGGTAATTGGTGCACACTGTGGTTGGCCCCAGACATTTTTCATTTCCTCAGAGCTGCCCAGTGTTGGGTCTTGAAATCTTTCAAACAAGTTTCAGCTGTGGGACCACACCTTGCAGCAGTACCAGTTCTGGGCATGTTTCCTTCAGGCTCGCTGCTGGTAATGCCAGTACAATGTCCTGAGGTCAGAGAGGCACCCCAAAGCAACACTACATTCCTACTTATACTGTGTATGTGTGATCTGCTAGAAGGACCTCAATCTCCTCTGCTCCCTTAACAGAAACAGGACTCTCATAGGAGGGTATGGAGAAGGATGAAGCGTCAAGTAAGCTGCCAGCAATTCAAAGGATAACTAAACTTCACCTAAAATTGCAGATCTCGGTGTAGGACTGAGTCCTTTGCCTGGGTCAACAACTTGAACTCCTTCATAAATCTTGAACACATACAGTGAGAAAATACTTCTGTATTGAAGTAGTATATAGTAGTTTACTTGTACATCATAATCTGAACACACAGACATTGACTAAAACATGAAAACATCACATGCACTTTCTGTATCATCTTGAGCTCTAGGTCATTAAAAGAAGATCTGGAATGGAAGATCTCCCTATAGCACTGGTCCTATGCAGGATGGCTGTATGAACAAGCTTCTGCTTAGGAGAAGGGCAGCCATCATTACCTATTCCCAAATGGCAGGGAGGAATGAGTTGGAGGAAAAGCTTCACAAACCACGAACCTCACCATTACAACATCTCCATGAACCATGCATACTTATGAGAGAGCAGACTAAGAAAGTATCTAAGTCCAAAAGCCCCTGAAGCATTGTGCTAGGAATGGGAGCTCTTACCTAAAAGAGCCAGGTAAGAACTCAACAGCACACGTAGATGGAAGACAGTACTATAAAATAGAGCTAGTTCAGTGAGATGGACTATATAATGGATCATATGATGGACTATATGACCTTGGAGAACCAGAGACATGAAATAATTCCTGTCTCCAACTGCCAAAATGAAACAAGGTCATAGATTCTTTTTTTTTTTTTTTTGAATCATTCAGGTTGGAAGAGACCCTTGGGATCATCGAGTCCAACCATCTACCCTACTCTACAAAGTCCTCCCCTACACCATATCCCCCAACACCACATCTAAAGGTCCCTTAAACACATCCAGGGACGGTGACTCAACCACCTCCCTGGGCAGCCTATTCCAATACCCGACCACTCTTTCTATGAAAAATTCCTTCCTAATGTTCAATCTAAACCTACCCTGTTGGAGCTTGAAACCATTCCCTCTCGTTCTATCGTTAATTACCTGTGAGAAGAGACCAGCACCAACCTCTCTACCGTGTCCTTTCAAGTAGTTGTAGAGAGTGATGAGGTCTCCCCTCAGCCTCCTCTTCCTCATACTAAACAGTCCCAGCTCCTTCAGTCGCTCTTCATATGATTTGTCTTCCAGGCCCTTCACTAGTTTCGTTGCCCTCCTCTGCACTCGCTCCAGCACCTCCATATCTCTCTTGTATTGAGGTGCCCAGAACTGGACACAANTTGTGGCCCAAGTGCAGGACCTGGCACTTGCCCTTGTTGAAACTCATGCCATTGATATTGGCCCAGTGATCCAATCTATCTAGGTCCCTCTGTAGGGCTTCCCTATCCTCCTGGGAATCAACACCCCTGCTTAACTTGGTGTCATCTGCGAACTTGCTGATGATACACCCTATGTCCTTATCGAGATCGTCAATAAAGATGTTAAATAGAAATGGTCCTAACACTGAGCCCTGAGGCACACCACTAGTGACCGGCTGCCAGCTGGATTTGAATCCATTGAGCACCACTCTTTGGGACCTTCCAGTCAGCCAGTGCTTGATCCAGCAGATCGAATGCTCGTCCAGGCCATGTGAAGCCAGTTTTTCCACCATAAAATGGTTTTGGTTGGAAGGGACCTTTAAAGATGATCTAGTCCAACTTCCCTGTCATGAGCAGGGACATCTTTCACTGGATGAGGTTGCCCAAAGCCCTGTCCAACCTGACCTTGAACACTTCCAGGAATGCAGCATCCCATTTAAATCTACCTTCTCTTTGTTGAAAACCGTTGCCTCTTGCCCCGCCACTACAAGCCCTGGTAAAAGTTTTACTCCCTCTTTCTTATAAGCCCCCTTTATATATCAAAAGGCCGCAGTAAGGTCTCCTCGAAGCCTTCTCCAGGTGAACAAATCTAACTCTCTCAGTCTTTCTCCATAGGAGAGGTTCTCCAGCCCTCGGATCATTTCTGTGGCCTCCTCTGGACCCACTCCAACAGATACATGTCCTTCTTACACTGGGGACCCCAGACCTGGATGCAGTACTGCAGGTGCAGTACTCTCACCAGAGCAGAGAAAATCACCTCCCTTTACCTGCTGGCCATGCTTCTTGTGATGCAGCCCAGGATACACATGGCTTTCTGGGATACAAGCACACATNGGATCATTTCTGTGGCCTCCTCTGGACCCACTCCAACAGATACATGTCCTTCTTACACTGGGGACCCCAGACCTGGATGCAGTACTGCAGGTGCAGTACTCTCACCAGAGCAGAGAAAATCACCTCCCTTTACCTGCTGGCCATGCTTCTTGTGATGCAGCCCAGGATACACATGGCTTTCTGGGATACAAGCACACATTGCTAGCTCATGTCCAATTTTCTTTTCACCCTCAAGTTCTCCTCCATAGGGCTGTTCTCCATTGCCCAGTCAGATAGTGGGGATTGCCTCGACCCAGGTGAAGGACTTTGCACTTAGCCTTGCTGAACTTGATGAGGTTCACACAGGCCCACTCCTCCAGCCCATCCAGGCCCCTCTGGATGGCATCCTGTCCCTCCAGCGTACTGACTGCATTACTCAGCTTGGTGTCATCTGCAAACATGCTGAGGATGCCCTCAGTCCCCCCAGGTGTGTCATTGATGAAGACATTGAATTCTGCTGTTTATAAACAGAGAAGGACTAATGGGGGATGTGATGGTGCCATCTTGGGCACAACGATCATGAAATAACCATGGACTTCTGGAGGGCAGACTTTGGTCTTTTCAGGAGCCTGCTTGACAGAGTCCCTTGGGAGGCAGCCCTGAAGGGCAAAGGTCTCCAAGAAGGCTGGGTGATTTTCAAGAAGGAAGTTTTAAAGGCGCAGGAGCGGGCTGTCCCCAGGTGCTGCAAAAACAAGTTGTTGGGGGAAAAGACCGGCCTGGCTGAACAAGGCAATATGGTTACAACTTAGGAAAAAAAGGAGATTTTATGGTCTTTGGAAGAAGGGGCAGGCCACTCAGGAAGATGACAAAGATTTCAGAAGGCTATGTAGGGAGAAAATTAAAGGGGCCAAAGCCCAACTAGAACTAACCCGGCTTTGGATGTTAAGAACAATAAAAAGAATTTCTATAAATATATTAGTAACAAGAGGAGGGCTTGGGAGAACCTCCATTGTCTATTGGATGTGGGAGGTAACATAGTGACAAAGGATGAGGAAAAGGCTGAGGTACTTAATGCCTTCTTTGCCTCAGTCTTTAGTAGTAGAGTAGGGGGTTCCCTGAGTACCCAGACCCCTGAACTAGCAGACAGGGGCGGGGAGCAGAATGAAGCCCCTGCAATCCAAAGGAAGGTGGTGAGGGACTTGCTCCAAAACCTGGATATAAACAAGTCTATGGGCCCAGATGGGATCCAGCTGAGGGTACTGAGGGAGCTGGCAGAAGTGCTCACTGAGCCACTCTCCATCATTTACCAGCAGTCCTGGCAAACTGGGGAGGTCCCAGCTGACTGGTGTCTAGT
Organism: Calidris pygmaea; assembly: GCA_003697955.1. NCBI lineage: Eukaryota > Metazoa > Chordata > Aves > Charadriiformes > Scolopacidae > Calidris > Calidris pygmaea. The sequence continues at coordinate 135,987 of QJSC01017316.1, forward strand.
AAACGTGACGCCCATCCACAAGAAGGGCCGGCAGGATGATCCAGGGAACTCCAGACCTGTAAGTCTGACTTCGGTGCCTGGGAAGGCCATGGAACAGACCATCCTGAGTGCCATTATGTGGCCCATGAAGGGCACCCAGGTGATCAGGCCCAGCCAGCACGGGTTCAGGAGGGACAGGTCCTGCTGGACAAACCTGATCTCCTGCGATGACAAAGTGACCGCTTGGTGGGTGAGGGAAAGGCTGTGGATGTTGTTTACTTGGACTTAAGTAAGGCCTTTGATACAGTCTCCCAGAGGATCCTCCTGGAGAAACTGGCTGCCCATGGCTTGGATGGGAGGACTCTCCACTGGGTTAAAAACTGGCTGGAGGCCGGGCCCAGAGAGTGGTGGGGAATGGAGTCAAATCCAGTTGGGGGCCGGTCACGAGTGGTGTCCCCAGGGCTGGGTGCTGGGACCCGTTCTCTTTAACATCTTTATCAATGATCTGGCCGAGGGGATCGAGTGCACCCTCAGTCAGTTCACAGGCAACACCACGTTGGGTGGGAGNGGATCATTTCTGTGGCCTCCTCTGGACCCACTCCAACAGATACATGTCCTTCTTACACTGGGGACCCCAGACCTGGATGCAGTACTGCAGGTGCAGTACTCTCACCAGAGCAGAGAAAATCACCTCCCTTTACCTGCTGGCCATGCTTCTTGTGATGCAGCCCAGGATACACATGGCTTTCTGGGATACAAGCACACATCGCTAGCTCATGTCCAATTTTTTTTTCACCCTCAAGTTCTCCTCCATAGGGCTGTTCTCCATTGCCCAGTCAGATAGTGGGGATTGCCTCGACCCAGGTGAAGGACTTTGCACTTAGCCTTGCTGAACTTGAAGAGGTTCACACAGGCCCACTCCTCCAGCCCATCCAGGCCCCTCTGGATGGCATCCTGTCCCTCCAGCGTACTGACTGCACTACTCAGCTTGGTGTCATCTGCAAACATGCTGAGGATGCCCTCAGTCCCCCCAGGTGTGTCATTGATGAAGACATTGAATTCTGCTGTTTGTAAACAGAGAAGAACTAATGGGGGATGTGATGGTGCCATCTTGGGCACAACGATCATGAAATAACCATGGACTTCTGGAGGGCAGACTTTGGTCTTTTCAGGAGCCTGCTTGACAGAGTCCCTTGGGAGGCAGCCCTGAAGGGCAAAGGTCTCCAAGAAGGCTGGGTGATTTTCAAGAAGGAAGTTTTAAAGGTGCAGGAGCGGGCTGTCCCCAGGTGCTGCAAAAAACAAGTTGTTGGGGGAAAAGACCGGCCTGGCTGAACAAGGCGATATGGTTACAACTTAGGAAAAAAAGGAGATTTTATGGTCTTTGGAAGAAGGGGCAGGCCACTCAGGAAGATTACAAAGATTTCATAAGGCTATGTAGGGAGAAAATTAAAGGGGCCAAAGCCCAACTAGAACTAACCCGGCTTTGGATGTTAAGAACAATAAAAAGAATTTCTATAAATATATTAGTAACAAGAGGAGGACTTGGGAGAACCTCCATTGTCTATTGGATGTGGGAGGTAACATAGTGACAAAGGATGAGGAAAAGGCTGAGGTACTTAATGCCTTCTTTGCCTCAGTCTTTAGTAGTAGAGTAGGGGGTTCCCTGAGTACCCAGACCCCTGAACTAGCAGACAGGGGCGGGGAGCAGAATGAAGCCCCTGCAATCCAAAGGAAGGCGGTGAGGGACTTGCTCCAAAACCTGGATATAAACAAGTCTACGGGCCCAGATGGGATCCAGCTGAGGGTACTGAGGGAGCTGGCAGAAGTGCTCACTGAGCCACTCTCCATCATTTACCAGCAGTCCTGGCAAACTGGGGAGGTCCCAGCTGACTGGTGTCTAGTAAACGTGATGCCCATCCACAAGAAGGGCCGGCAGGATGATCCAGGGAACTCCAGACCTGTCAGTGTGACCTCGGTGCCTGGGAAGGCCATGGAACAGACCATCCTGAGTGCCATTATGTGGCCCATGAAGGGCACCCAGGTGATCAGGCCCAGCCAGCACGGGTTCAGGAGGGACAGGTCCTGCTTGACAAACCTGATCTCCTATGACAAAGCGACCCACTTGGTAGGTGAGGGAAAGGCTGTGGATGTTGTTTACTTGGACTTAAGTAAGGCCTTTGATACAGTCTCCCACAGGATCCTCCTGGAGAAACTGGCTGCCCATGGCTTGGATGGGAGGACTCTCCACTGGGTTAAAAACTGGCTGGAGGCCGGGCCCAAAGAGTGGTGGGGAATGGAGTCAAATCCAGTTGGGGGCCGGTCACGAGTGGTGTCCGCCAGAGCTCGGTAGTGGGGCTGGTTCTCTTTAACATCTTCATCAATGATCTGGACAAGGGGATTGAGTGCACCCTCAGTCAGTTCACAGGCAACACCACGTTGGGTGGGAGTGTTGATCTGCTGGAGGGTAAGAAGGCTTTGCAGAGGGATCTGGACAGGCTGGATGGATGGGCCGAGGCCAATGGGATAAGGTTCAACAAGGCCAAGTGCTGGGTCCTGCCCTTGGGTCCCACCACCCCCCTGCAGTGCTCCAGGCTGGGGGCAGAGTGGCTGGAGCTGCCTGGCAGAAAAGGACCTGGGGGTGTTGGTGGCCTGTGGGCTGAACAGGAGCCAGCAGTGTGCCCAGGTGGCCAAGAAGGCCACCAGCATCCTGGCCTGTGTCAGGAACAGTGTGGGGAGGAGGACTCGGGAGGTGATCGTCCCCCTGTACTAAGCACTGTTCAGGCCCCACCTCGAGGGCTGCATCCAGTTTTGGGCCCTTTCCCACAAAAAAGACAGTGAGGTGCTGGAGCGGGTGCAGAGAAGGGCAGCGGAGCTGGTGAGGGGTCTGGAGAACAAGTCTCCTGAGGAGAGGCTGAGGGAGCTGGGGGTGTTCAGTCTGGAGAAAAGGAGGCTGAGGGGAGACCTTCTTGCTCTCTCCAACTCCCTGAAAGGAGGGTGTAGCCAGGGGGGGTCGGTCTCTTCTCCCAAGTCCCAGGCAATGGGACAAGAGGAAATGGCCTCAAGTTGCTCCAGGGGAGGTTCAGATTGGAAACTGGGAAAAACGTTTACAGTGAAAGGGTTATTAAGCCTTGGAATGGGCTGCCTAAGGAAGGGGTTGAGGCACCATCCCTGGAAGTATTCAAAAGACGGGTTGACGTAGTGCTTAGTGACATGGTTTAGTGATGGTTTTTGTCAGTGGTAGGTTGACAGTTGGACTACATGATCTGAAAGATCCCTTCCAACCTAGGCAATTCTATGACTCTATGATTCTAAATAGTACTGGTCCCAATACAGACCCTTGAGGGACACCACTCACTACTGGTTTCCACTTGGACATTGAGACACTCACTGTAACTCTTTGGATGTAGCCATCCAGCCAATTCCTTATCCATCTAGTAGTCTCCTTTTCCTTCTTGGCCCTGGAAAATACTGTAAAATTCCCTACTTCCATACTATACAAGAACAAGCACAATAGCTCCCAGTGCCTGAGGGAAGTCCCTGAAATAAGATGAGCTCATGGCACCATAAGGGAGCGTGCTAGCACCTCCATCCCTGTGAGTTCACCACCTATGTGCTGGGGTATGCCTGGAGAAAGGGTGTGGGCTGTGGCATCTGTTCCTAATAAAAAGGCAGGGACTGAGGCCTGCTCCTTAGAGTGATCATGAAAAGGAGCAGAGAGAACCCCTGAAGCAAATGCAGAATTTTATTCATTGAGGGACAGGTTCTTCTTCATTAGCGATTCTCTGGGATGGCAAGAGGTAGGGAGCTTCTGTTGGAGTTTAAGCAGCTCTAGTGTGAATTTGTTAACTGGCAGAATTCAAAAAAGTTGACATATTTAGGCTATAAATCATAGAATCACAGAAACATAGAATGGTTCGTGTTGGAAGGGACCTGAAAGATGATCAAGTTCCAACCCTCCTGCCCTGGGCAGGGACACCTCCCACTAGACCAGGTTGCTCCAAGCCCCATCCAGCCTGGCCTTGAACCCCTCCAGGGATGCGGCAGCCACAGCTTCTCTGGGCAACCTGGGCCAGGGTCTCACCACCCTCCCAGTAAGGAATTTCTTACTGTGTATACTAGAGTATCTAGTCTAAATTTACTGTCTTTCAGTTTAAACTGTTACCCCTTATCCTACCGCTCCACTCCCTGATAAAGAGTCCCTCCCCATCTCTCTTGTAGGCCCCCTTTACGTATTGGAAGGCTGCTGCTCTAAGGTCTCCCCGAAGCCTTCTCTTCTTCAGGCTGAACAACCCCAACTCTCTCAGCCTGTCCTCTTAGGAGAGGTGCTCCAGCCCCTTGATCATCTTCATGGCCCTATAAAGGGCATAACTACATGAAAGGGAATACGTTAAGTTTTACCATCTCAATAATTCTTGGGCCAAAACTGATCCAAGCAGCAACTCCAATCACTGAAAGATCACTGGATGATCTCTCTGACAGTGCCAAGTAATCACACAGTAGGTGGCACAGCACTTGTGGCACCAGTGACAAAGCACATGTCTCAGGGGCATGAATCACCTTCTCTCTGCAACTTAAAATTTAGATTGTTGTCATTACAGCCTTCAATGACAGCCTGGATAAAACTCCCAGGATCAAAAATGTGGCCATCAGGTGTCAGCCTGGCACTTAGAAGCCCATGGGGCAAGGGGGCATTTTGCCAGTATCATGCTGATGAACCTACATCTGGCATCTTCCACATCCATAGAGGCAGAGGAAGAGCTCACCTTGGTGCTTAATGAATGCCAACCGCTCCTGCATTACAGGCCTGGTGTGAGGGAAGATGGGCAGCAGTGGGCATACACTGGACCTAGAGCACATGACCAAGGAGGAGCAGTGGAGGCGGCTGGACTTTGCTGGGTCTGGCCAACAGAAGGTCTAAGAGCAGCCTGCAACTACAGGAAGGACATGTACCAAGCTGACGGGTGAAGTCAAGCTCCTCTCAGCATTGGCAGGAGGTTCAGACGGCCATTGACACAAGTGGCCTCTTGGGATATTGAGACTGGGCAGGAAGAGACACTTCTTCCTGCAGAGGGGGAGCAGCCACAGAGGGTCAGCACGAAGGCGGGGTATCTCCCTCCTTGTAAGCTGCAGGACTCAGACGCACAAGATGACAGCTGCCATAATCTAGTGTGGGTGACTTTGCTGCTGTGAGAGTGGGGCAACCCCAGCAGTTCCTCCCACCAGTGCTGCAACAAATCTGTGGAAACTCTGGCAGCTATCCTCCATGCCTGGTGAATGAAGATGGTACCACAAGCATCACAAATACAGTTGCTTAAGTAAGACCCTTGTGTCCATGTAAGAATCCAGGGCACAACCTGCCTTCTAGAAAAGAGATGAAGAAACAAATCAATTACAATTATTATGTCTACTTGACAGTCCTCTTGGGAAGTGGTTCTAGAAGAAACTCTGGGTCAAGAGATTTCAGCTGTGTAAGCTGATACAGCTCTACTGACACAAAGGCTCCAGGCACCTGCCTGTTAGGACCTTTTATCAGAGTTTCAGCTCTTTAAGTCTGAAGAAAGTATAAATGGAACAGCAGGGATGCACAAATCTTTTTATTTGGCTTGCATTACCCTTTTAATTCCTTTGGTTGTGAGCTGCACATCCCAGGGAACACCACTTACTCTTCTTTCCACTTTTAGCAAGTCTGCACATAAATCCTATTAGAAAGATCAGTTATTTTAGTGGAAATTCGTCTTCCCTTTGTGATCTAAATCAAGCACTTGACTCAGATAATCTGTGAAGGTTTTGCATAAGTCAGGCAGTCTGTGCAGACATGTATTTCACATGGAACAAGGCTGGTTTCATCATTGCCTGAAAGGGGGAGAGTGTTGGACTCTCTCTGTTTAGGATGTGAACATTTCGTCATCACATGCATGTATAGCCCTTCAAGCTGAAAAAACCTGCACATGTCCCAAAACACTGAACATGGAGGGTCCATTCCTCTAGCCATTGATGGCCTGAAGTGATCTGACCATCACAGCAAACTTTCCAGTTGGCTGCAGATCTACTGCAATCATCTCCACAGAAGGGTGTTCCCTGGAAGGTGTTAGCTCTGCTCAGCCACTGCCACAGAAAGATCTTCACAGACTGAAGAGTAAAAGCACATCTGCTGAGATGCCAGCATAGGCAATAAACCATATACGGCCACAGCTAGAGAACTCAACAGCAAAGGATAAACCTGCCTGGACACTTTCCTGGGCAATCTGTTCTAGGTGGACCTGCTCTGGCAGGAGGTTGGACTAGATGATCTCCAGAGGTCCCTTCCAACCCCATATCATTCTGTGATTCTGCGATTCCCTGACACATCATGAAAGTGAATGCTGCCATGTGGCCAGGACAGCTGAGTGAAGCACACACCTCACCAATGCAGACAGATGCTGTGCACTAACAAGACACAAATATGCCTCTGCTGAGTGAGGGCGTGGGACTGCCACAACATAGACTGCAGATAGAGACGACCCCAGTGTGGGATTTCCGAGCGTACACAAGCAGGCAGCATCCTCAGAAAGAGTTGCATTCAGAGCCTGGAGGCTTGTCCCCTGTTAGATTTTATTGACCAGTCATCAGAAGGCAGAACAGAAACAAACCTCTGGGATAAAGGTAAGCTGCAAAATTTTAAATGGATGCATTTGCACATATTGTCCAGTTGCTCACTTGCTACAGACCTCTGAGCATCTTTTCTTCTTCTCCCCACTTAGCACCCTTTCGCCTCTGTCCAAATAACTGTCCATACACAGTTGCTCCTCTGCCTTCTGCAGCCAAAATGCCCTTATCTTGACCTACAAGGTTTTTTGTCATATTTTATTCCTCCCTGTCCTGTTGAGCACGGAGAGTAATAGAGTGGCTAGCGAAGGTCAACCCATCACAATTTAGTTATTTATACAAATGATTACAGGACACAAAATTTTGGATTTAAGTACTAATCACCCTTTTGCATTTCCTACCTCCCAGTGTACTGATAATCAGACACTTGCTTAACTGTTTTCTAAGCCTTTGTCTTGCAATGATACAGTTTACTTCTATGGCAGGTTTTTTTCTTCTTTTTTGTCTTTGGGGGTCACTTTGCAGCATTTATTTCAGGAGCTCAAATAGCTAAGTAGAGGGAAGGGCTGTGTGAAAAATGTGTGCGGCAAATGATTGTGTGAGGCACTGTACTCGCAGTATCTGAGAGAGCAGAACTAGCAAGGATGGGGAGACACTACAATGGCTGCTGAGCTCCTGAGCAAGCACTGCCACAGACAGAAAAGGAAACGTCAGCACAGCTTCAAGTGGTTGCTTGAAATGGGAAAATGAAATTACATTAACCCCCACCAGTTAGAACTGTCATGGCCTAAATCGGACTTACCTTAACTGACTTAAAGAGAAAAAAGCCACTTTTATTAAGAATAGCACAAAGATTTAATATAATCTGACTAGAAAATGTTGAGAGAGAATTTAGACTATCTGCATAGAAAGGAACATTTTTAACTCCATTAGATGATAAAAGTTAAGAACACAGCTACACCCACAAGCAGAAAGGAAAGATTTTGTGCCCTGGGAAGACAGTACCTGTACACTGGAGTTGGCTGTGACACTGCCCAGCTGCTTGCGTAGCTCCTCGAGCTCCTGTAGAGATATCTTGGAAGTAGACGAGGGAATGGAAAAATTTGTGCTGCCACTGGTTGCTGCAGTTCCTGCAAGTTCTGCCCTTTCTTTCGCATTTTGTTGCAAATACTGGAGTGTCTGTACATTCACACAAAAAAAAAAAAAAAGAAAAGATTTTGTGAATGCTGAATAGCACACACTAAAGCAAAATAAAGAACGTATGACCATAAGACAGCTCTGCTGAATCAGACCACGGGCCTTTCTGTCCCAGTTTCCCATGTCTTAGTGGTTTATATCAAGGACTGTAATTCTCAATAGTGCTTTAACAATTAAGAAAATGCTAGAATTGGCTATCTGTTGGTTTCAATGCATTTCGCTGAACATTGTCACTAGAAAGCGTGTTGTACTTGAAATCATTGCTACTGCTGAATACTTGTAACACATACAGTTCTAAAGGATAAACAAACCTCTTTGTCTTCTGTGAGTTTTGATAGTAGATAAACTAAAGAATCTAGATGTCTTGTATTTTTAGACTTCAGCTCATCATACTTCTTTAAAAAATCTTCAGGAGTTCGTGAAAACTCTGCTATTTTCACCTGTAAAACACCACATTAATATTAAATGTCTATTCACAGAATCACAGAATAGTAGGGGTTGGAAGGGACCTTCTGAGATCATCTAGTCCAACCCCCTGCCAAAGCAGGGTCACCCACAGCAGGCTGCACAAGAATGCACACAGGTGGGTTTTGAATGACCCCACCACCTCCCTGCGCAGCCCCTTCCAGGGCTCTGCCACCCTCTCGGGAAGTTTTTCCTCATGTTGAGTCAGGACTTCCTATGTTGCAGTTTGTGTCCGTTAGCCCTTGTCCTGTCACCAGGCACCACTGAGAAGAGTCTGGCCCCATATCAGGCTCCCTGTTCATCCATGAGGTTTCCTGGCTCCTTTGCCTGATTTCTTGCTCCTAGGGATGCACCGATCTTGAGCTTGGAGGTTGGAGGAAGTGGTGCTTAAATATTAACCAGGTCTCTTGCACCCCCCTTCCTTCTAGAGCCTTAGCCCATGGGATTCCTCGAAGTAGGTCTTTGAAGAGGCCAAAGTCAGCCCTCCTGAAGTTCAGGGTTGTAGTTCTACTTTTTGTCCTACTTCTTCCACGCAGGATCCTGACCTTCATCATCTTATGGTCACTGCACATGGACCACTGCATGGTCACACAAGGCTACCCCGACCTTCACATCCTCAACCAGAGCTTTTAATTTGTCAGTAAAAGGTCCAGTAGAGCACCTGTCCTTGTTGGCTCCTCCACCACCTGTGTCAAGAAGTCAATATCAACACTCTGCAGAAATCTCAGGGACTGTGCATTCCTGACTGTGTTGCCTTTCCAGCAAATGTCAGAGTAGCTGAAGTCCCCCATGAGAACCAGGGGCTGTGATTGTGAGGCTATTTCTAGCTGTCTATAGCAGGCCTCATCGACTTCCTCTTCCTGTTCTGGTGGTCTGTAGTAAACACCCACAACAGTGTCACTCGTATTGCCTGCCCCTTAATTCTTACCCACAAGCTCTCAACACATTCTTTGTCCACCCTTAGGCAGAGCTCGCTACATTCCCGTTGCTCTTGCACATAGAACCACCATGCCCTGCTGGCCTGTCTTTCCTAAAAAGTAGGTAGCCATCCATGACAGCATTCCAGTCATGCCAGCTACCCCACCATGTCTCTGTAATTGCAGTAAGATCATGGCCCTGCGAGCACACTCAGATCTCTAGTTCTTCCTGTTTATGCCCCGTGCTGCAGGTGGCGGTGCACAGGCGTTCCAGAGAGGCAGTCGAGCGTGAGGGTTTCCCTGGAGGGGAGCAAGAGGAGCCACCAAAGCCATTCACACCCCTCAGCTGGTTGGCCTTCTGGATCTCATCTTGGGAGTCAGCTAAGGAACATCTGTCACTGCTGTGGTTGGCCTGGCTTATTTCCCAGTTGGCTAAATTGGCTTGAGTGTTGCAATCCTGCACCCCACCCCCCAAGTCCTTCAGTTTAAAGCCCACTTCACCACGTTGGCCAGCCTGCTGTCAAATATTCCCTTGCCCCTTCCAGTCAGGTGGATCCCATCCCTCTCTAACAGGCCATAATCATCAAAGAATGTCCCACTGTCATGTACACTATTATCAAAGCATTCAAAAGAGGAGATTTATGCAAAGATGGAGACAAGATGCAGGCTGCTGCTGCTGCCAAAGTACCTCAGGAAATGAGTTTTGGACCGAATGCTGCAGCATTGGTCTCCTACTAACAAATACTGGAGGAGAGCCGAGGTCCTAGCACTTCTGGTGATGGAGAAGGGACCGCAGGAGAGAACAGACAAAGGTAAGCACAAGATCTGTAGCAGGGCCCGCTTTGCATGCTCAGTCTGAAGCAGTATAATTTTGTATCAGCAGGATTAAGGGATTTGGCTTTGATGAAGCCACATCTGGACACTGGGTCCACTTTGGGGGCCCGACTAGCAAGAGAGACATCAGCAAACTGGACTGAGTCACGGAATGGTGGGGTGTGCTGCCCATTGCCCAAAAGGGTTACAGACCCTGCTCTGAGGGGCACAGCAAAAGCACCACAGGCACTGCCACAAATCACGACATGGAAAATCCTAGCTGGCCCACAACTGGAGGCAGTCTTTTCTGGAGAGAGAGGTGACCTTGGCCATAGCCAGAGTAATGGAATAATCTCCTGGAGATCTTCAAAATGCAGCTAAGCAGTCTGCTGTAGCTGTGATGTATACCCTCCTGCAAAGAAGGTGTTGGACTGCAGGTCTCCAGCTGTGCTTTCTACTTACATCTTTCTAAAAGTCTATGAACTGTAGCTATCAATGTAAATGATGCTTAAGACTGGAATTAGTGAAAACACACAGTTCAGGCTACAAAGATCTGAATTTTCAGACAGAGTTAGCAATTTTCTAGTACTTATAGCTTGACTGATTACTTGCTTTTAAAAATGACAATGAACAGCAGTATGGCCAGAGAAGTATGTCCGGTCATGAGAATATCAGGCTTTACTCCCCAATACCTGGGTGATACTCAGAAAAAAAGTCAGGTATTGTTCATGTAATCACATTTCAAACAGTTACTATTTTTCATTTGTTTTATTCCTCCAGAGGAAGTTAAAATTTGAAACAACCATCACAAGCACAAAATAAGCTCCTTTAAACTTCCCCCCATCCCATTCTAAAAATCTTTCTCATGTTCTTCAAAAAATCTGTCCAAGATATAAGGATTTTTACCTCTTTCTTGATATAATCTTTCTACTTTATACCCAAAATCAAGATTCCAAGTCAGATCACCCCATTTTTTTTTACCAATTCCCACACGATTTCACTGTTATTCTCAGAAAAATTTGGGACAGCCATTCCCCATCCCAGTATGTGTCCAGCTCTGTACCCACAGAAGTCAAGTTATCTCACAGAAGAGCAGAGTAAGGAAAAAGTAGTTCACATCACTGCCTGAAGAGAAATAACGCTGAGGAATATTTATCTGGAATTTCTCCTTAGGAAGGACTGTGCACCGACAGAACCTCTATCTTCAACTCCAAAGGAAGCACACAGCCTCAGAGTCCTGCTGCTCCCCCCATAAGGTCTAAAACGCATCTCAACTGTGATTACAGTATGTCAACACTTACCTTTGCACTGTGCGCAGAAACAGTCGTGGTAACATAAGGCGTTCGATTTTTCTGCAGAAGATCAATGTAGACTTCGGCTCCTTCCCCGCTGTGAACGCGCAGCAGGCTGAGCAACTCATTGACATCGTGGTGAATGCGGAACTCGCTCATACTCCTTCCTACCTGAGGCTACAAGCTGCATGGGATGCAGACACAAAGGCAGTAAGTTATTGGTTTACTCCTGCAAATGAAAATATCTCCACACAAACAACATTTCTTGACTACATTATGAGGCTTGAGAGCATGCTAAAATATTGGACTGGAATAAAGAAATATATGTAAGGGGAGAAAGTAAGCAAAAAAGAGATATGTGTTATTGTGCGTGATTTAACTATACTGCTACAAACCCTACCTTAAACAGAGGTGAGCCAGCAGAGGGTTTTTCAATCTCAAAATCACACTGATGGTGGAAAAGTTACTGAGTTGTCGTAAGAAGTGATGGTTCGTGCACTGACAGACTGCAGACGCAGCTGAAACCACTGGCTTCAGCAGCCTGCCTGTACCACTGCTGATGAAGTTACTCAAAAGCAGTTTTTCCAAGTTTAGGGGTCTTTATATTCTACTGCCCGTTTTATTAATGGCGAATCACCAAATTCTGCAAAGCTACTTAAATGATGGCTGCAGAATTAGGAGTCTGGTTGAGGCATCATGCAAGTACAGAGTTTAATGTGACACCATGTACAGATGCAGAATGTCAAGCATATGAACATATTTTTGTTTGCAAAATCATTGAATCATTTAGGCTGGAAGGGATTTCTGCAAAAATAGATACCCGCCCTATAAATACTGATAAACATTGATGAGGCCCCCTCTCAGTCTTCTCTTCTCCAGGCTGAGGAGACCCAGGTCTCTCAGCGTTTCCTCAGCACAGAGCTGCTCCAGTCCCTTGATCATCTTTGTAGCCCCCCGCTGGACTCTCTCCGGTAGTTCCCCGTCCTTCTTGCAAGAGGAGAGGCTGCGGGAGCTGCTCGGACTCAGCCAGACCCAAAAGCGTCTCCTCCCGCCCAAACGGGCCCCAGAGGCTGCGGGGCCGGACTCTGCTTGGAACGAGAGCCCCAGAGGCACCGGTACAAGCTGCACCAGGGGAAACCCCGGCCGGCCCCGACGAAACAGGCCGGGAACAAGCGGGGCATCTCTGGGACCGGGCCCCGAGCGGCGGGGGATGCCTCGACTTGCCCGGACACGGCCCCCAGTGATCAGCTGCGGCAACGGCCCTGCTGGGAGCGGGAGACGCCTGCGACGGGTCCCTCTGCTCCCCACCCCCACTCGCCCAGGGCCCTTGGACCTTCCCCGGCCGCCGCGGCCGCTCCGGGCCCCGCCTCAGGCCTCTCCGGTCCCTTACCTTCCCAGCCCCGCAGCGCCCGGCGCCCGGAAGTGCGCACCGCCGGGCGCCAGGAAGTGCGCGTGGCCGCGCGAGCGGAGCTCCGCGCTATGCTGCCGCTGCCTGCCGGCCTGCGCCCCCGGCTGCGGGCAGCGCCGCCCGCCCCGCCGCCCCTCGCCATCGCCCCGCCGCCCCTCGCCATCGCCCCGCCGTCCTCCCCCTTCGCCTTCGCCCCCCGCTGCCTCCGCCTTGGCCCCCACCACCCTCTCCTGGAGGTGAGGGGCTGCCTTTCCCCACCGGCCGAGCCCCCCCGGGCCTGGTGCGTGTGGAAAGGCGACGTCCGTGCTCCCTCAGAGCCCGTCTCGGGCCTGGGCCTCCGAGCCCCGGTCTAGACAACAGCTGTGCTCCCTCAGAGCCTCTTCTCAGTACAGCCTGTCTTTGGAGAAGAAGGGTTTGCTCTGTGGAGGCCGGCCTGCCAGCCCACAGCCTCTCTCTCTCCTCCTCTCCTAGGATGGGGACGTTCACAGGCACCTCTACCTCCAGGGTGTCCTCACCAGTCTCGGGGAGGTGGCGGAGAGACCCAAGTAAGTGAGGCAGGGCCTACGTACTGCCCCAGCACGGTGGTGGCAGGTGTGCCTCTTAGTTCATATGCTCCGCTCCTTCTCATGTCAGCATGTGGCACTGAGCCCTGTTAACTCGCGTTGTGTGGGTGCAAGACTGGGATGGGTGCTGTTCCTCTTGTCCATTGGCTTTAGCAGCTGAGGAGAATAAATAAGTTAAAAGGGAGAAGGCACAGGCACATTGCAAAACGTTTTGATTCTGCCCCTCTACTGTGCTCTGGTGAGACCCCACCTAGAGTACTGCATCCAGCTCTAGAGCCCCCAATATAAGAATGACATTGACCTGTTAGAGTGGGTCCAGAGAAGGCCACGAAGGTGATCCGAGGGCTGGAGCACTTCTGCTGTGAGAGAAGAGAGTTGGGGTTCAGCCTGGAAAGAGAAGGCTCTGGGGAGACCTTAGAGCCCCTTCCAGTACCTAAAGGGGGGCTACAAGGAAGCTGGAGAGGGACTTTTTACAAGGGCGTGTAGTGGTAGGACAAGGGGTAATGGCTTCAGACTGGAAGACGACAGATTTAGATTAGATATCAGGAAGATACCTAATTAGATTATTAGATATCAGGAAGATACCTAATTAGATTATTAGATATCTTGACTGTGAGGGTTGTGAGACACTGGAACAAGTTGCCCAGAGAAGCTGTTGGCGCAAAGTTTTAATCCACAGCTATGACTTTAAAGTCAAAGAGCTGAGTTCTATCATTGCTGCTTGGTGTTTATTCTTAATCAAAGCACCACTTCAGAGGACAATAATATATACGATGCTCAAGCCATAATGGCAAATAAGAGTTTCCAACTGCTAGTTGCTAGTTGCATTGCAATCTTCATTCCATTGCACCTTTCATTTAATTTAAGTATTATTCACCAAAAAAATTGCCATAAGTAAATAAAATCATCTAGAGGGATATATGCTGTTTAAGTTAAGGTTCTAATTTAATTTGTGTTGTGGATGTCCAAATTTCCCTGCAGGGTGTCTGAATTCAGTTGCCACATTTCTGGGTGCTGCCAGGTCTTTGATACACTGGAGGGCTACGAGCACCACTACAACACGCTGCACAGGAACGTCTGCTCCTTCTGCAAGCGCTCCTTTCCCTCGGGGCATCTCTTGGATATTCACATCTTGGAGTGGCACGACTCACTTTTCCAGATAATGGCAGAGAAGCAAAACATGGTGAGTTGCTGTGCCCAGCCTTTCACTTGTGGTTGGTGTGCACAGCGTGGTCTGGCACCCTTCAGGGAGGGCACCATGTTCCCAGCTGACACCACTTGCCTTTTCCAATTGTGTCTTTTTTTTTCTTCCCCCCCCTGCATCCCACCTACCTTTCAGTACAAGTGTTTGGTGGAAGGCTGTGCAGAGAAGTTCAAGAGCAGCAAGGACAGAAAGGATCACTTGGTCACTGTTCACCTTTATCCTGCTGACTTTCGGTTTGATAGACCGAAGAAAGCCCAAAGGTAACTGCAGAACTACAATAGCCCAACTGCTTTTCCCCTATAGAGCGGATGTTGTGCTTCTCTGCTGTCATGCTCCCTTTCCAGAGTAAGCAAACAGAGGCTCAGAAATTATGTTTTCTGCTGCTTGTAAGAACAGGTAAACTTGCAAATCTTTCTGTGGCAATGATTTACTTTATCTTAGTGTTGAAACACATTGTATTTCTCTTCTTGTATGGCTTCAGGCTTTGCTTCCTTCATGCCATCTCAAGTGTAAACACAAAATCCTACTTTCCTGCTTTGTTCTCCAACCCTTGCAATATTCCCATTCTCCAAAACTCAATGGAGAGCAGAGGGAAGCTTTGTAAGTCTGGCAAATACCTTTCTCAGCTGGCTACTCATTTCAAGCACTGCTTTCACCGCAGGGATTAACAGAATGTTGTTTAACAGAAACCTGGGTGATGGAATGAAGAAAACATTTCTCACCTGGCAGAGTTGGATGGTGCCCAAAGGGACAGGGGACTGGGTCTGTGGGGTCTTTCAAAGCTTGCTTGGGTAGCCTGGCCTGAACTCTCTGAGCCTGTTGAATGAGTTGCGCTTTATGGACTGAAGAAAAGAACTTGGGGACAAAGCTGTGTGCTGTAATGCAGAGAGGGACCTGGGAGTCCTGCTGGACAACAAGTTGCCCAAGAGCCAGCCATGTGCCCTTGTGGCCAAGAAGGCCAATGGTCTCCTGGAGTGCGTTAAAAAGACCGTGGTCAGCAGGTCAAGGGAGGTCATCCTCCCCCTCCCCCTCTACTTTGCCCTGGGGAGGCTACATCTGGAGCACTGTGTCCAGTTCTGGGCTCCCCAGTTCAAGAGAGACGGGGAAGTGCTGGAGAGAGTCCAGCAAAGGGCTACGAAGATGATCAGGCGACCGAAGCAGCTCTGTGCTGAGGAAAGGCTGAGAGACCTGGGTAAGTTCAGCCTGGAGAGGAGAAGACTGAGAGGGGATCTTATCAATGCTTATAAATATCTAAAGGGCGGGTGTCAAGAGGATGGGGCCAGACTCTTCAGTGTTGCCCAATGACAGGACAAGGGGCAACAGGCACAAACTGGAACACAGGAAATTCCATCTCAACATGAGGAAAAACTTATTTCCTTTGAGGGTGGCAGAGCCCTGGAAGAGGCTGCCCAGAGAGCGTGTGGAGTCTCCTTCTCTGGAGATACTCAAAATCAACCTGGACGCATTCCTGTCCAACCTGCTTTGGGTGACTCTGCTTTGGCAGCCCTGGGGATTGGACTGGATGATCTTGGAAGCTCCCTTCCAACTCCTACTATTGTGCAATTCTGTAACCCTGAATATTTAAAGTAGAAACTCATACAAGCCTATCACGCAGCTCTTCAGCAGCCTTTTGGCCTCTCCTGGTGGGTTGCACAGCCCATGTAGGGCCTCCATGTAGTAACTCACCCAAGTTGGATTTGACCTTTTTCATCATGAAATACCTTTTAATTTCTTTTCCTCTGGGCATACGTGGCTGCTGCTGAGAAAGGATGTACAATTTTCTCTCTGCAGTGGCCCCAAGCACATGAGCTCTCCTACGAAGCAGGATGCTGGCATGCCGATGGATGTGAGCATGGAGACATCAGAGCCATTCCCAGTGGACCCCACAGAAACAGGGCCCAGTGAGAACATGGAGATCCCTCAGCCTGCAGCCAGCCCCGGCCCTGAGGTGCCAGAGAAACGGCACTATAAATCCAGGTCTGTACTGTTGGCCTCCGCAGGCAAAAATTTCTGGGGCTGGGACCATATTGCATTTTCCATTCCCTAGTGCCATTCCCTGGCGCAGGGTGTTTCTATGTTGAAGATAGAAGAGGTAGGATTTCCATGTGTGTTTTAAAAGAGGAAAGCATAAGGAAGGACAGAGTGTGCATACACCGTGAAAGCCGTGTCAATAAGCTTCTGGTAGTCTGCCTGGTTATGATCTCTTCCCAGGGTACTGCAGAATGGTGTGGGTCTGAAGATAAGAACTCTGCCCTAAAATACTCAAAACAAGTTTTGTTCCTGCTTTTTAACACTTTCCCATCCGAGCTGACTTGGGGTTGCGCTGGCACTTTTCACTGTACCTGTCTGTGTTCTCCCACACAGTCACAGGACAGGACACAAATAAAGCAGGTGAAAGGTGAACATACTATTCTGAATCCTAGGTTTTGCAGTCAGGCCAGAGCCACATTGATGTTTTTTCTGGGTTGTTTTTTTTTACGTAAAGTCTTAACAGAAACTTGGAACTGAATTGCCTAATGTTGGCTTGACTTTTGAAATCCCCCTCATGGTGTGCTGCATAACCTGTACAAGATACAAGGAAGCCATCAAAAGGTCACCACCCTCTTCCCAGCACCCAGATAGGTGTAATTTTTTCCATAATTTTAATAATCTCTCAGCATATGCTTGTGCCTGAACCATTCCAGTTAGCAAAGTGAATCTTGTGTTTTGAGTTTCCTGCGTATGTGACACATCTGGAAGCAGAACAATGAGCCCATGATCACACTGGAAAACCCTCTTCTGTCTTCAGCTCCCTCTCGCTTTTGCTGGCATCAGCGTTTCACTCCGCCTCTGTGAAATGCGGTGAGCTTTCAGGGCTTTCTAAGGAGTTGTGCAGTCTGAAAGCACTCTTAGTGCACTACAGCCAGTTGGGTCTGCTTTTGTGTGTCATGGTCTGCCTGACAAAATCCTGTCCAGACATTGGAATGGGCTGCCCAGGGAGGTGGTTGAGGCACCATCCTTGGAGGTGTTCAAAAGACGAGTTGATGTAGTGCTGGGAGATATGGTTTAGTGATGGTGTTGCTTTTTGTTTGTTGTGTGGGTGTCTATTTTTGTCAAAGTTAGGTGGACGGTTGGACAAGATGATCTTTAAGGTCCCTTCCAACCTAGAAGATTCTGTGATTCTGTGGATTCAATGGGATGCTGCAGGCCAAAAGGAAAATGTGATGCTGAAAAGGCCATGCTTTTACTGCTGCTTCTGCTCTCCTCTTCATCACAATCGTGTGCTTCCGCAACAAACCACTGCAACTTCCCAGGGCATTTTCTAACACCTTACACCCTGTTGTAAAGAGAGGAGAGCCCTCCAGAGCATAAATTAAATGTGCAGAATAAATGGGAAAGCAGACCAGTATTTCACCCATTTTTTGAATTACACTTTGTTAATTTACATGTCCCGCTCCTCTGATACCTTTTTGTTCCCAGAGTGGGAGCTTGAAATGCTGTACAAGGCATAAAGCATCCTGCTGATCTTGTGAGAGGTGGGGCATTAATGTGTATTAAAGCCTATCTTCTCCCTTTCCAGGATCCCATCCACAATTTGCTTTGGACAAGGTGCCACCCGAGGATTTAAAGGACCAAGGAAGAAAGTGTGAAGGTCAGTGCCCTAGATTTGTGCAAGATGAGAAATCACCAGCTGCTCTCGCCTGCAAACGTTAGTGGTGGCACTGTGACCGAGCAGGGGTATTCGCAGCTGGGTGCGAGGGTTGTGCTCCACACAGGGAAGGCAGAAAGGTGAAAACAGGGATTTTGTGGCAGCAGTTTGGGATACATCAGTGCCTTGGGACATACTTTGCTACAGTCCCTTTGTGTCTCTGTACCACCCTCCCTTTGGCAGCATTTCAGAGCTGACTGGTGCTTATGTTTATCCTTCCTGACACACAACAGTCTCTTTTCTGATCCCCTCTGAAATCAAACTACAAATACATTTGTCTGCCTCCGTGCTGTGAGTGTTTGTGTCTCATCAGTGCCAGGACTGCTCTGGGCAGCAGTGGCATTCTAGAGAGATGGTCCCATTTCACCTGAGCTTGCAAATGGCAAATGTTGTTCTGAAACTCCAGGCAGCTGTGGTGATTGCATAAGCTTTGTGAAAAACTTGCAAGGAATCGCTGCCAAAGATGCAGCAGGGATAAGACCAAGCAAAACACACTGTGTTCCCTCTTCCTGCAGCTAGCCCTGCATGTACAGAGGAGAATCAAAATAAAATCCAGAGGAAGAGCGGTGTAGATTACAGCAATTAATTTAATTCTTTTAATTGAATTCTTTCATTTCCTCACAGTGTTTTTAAAAGCTCCCAGCAATGATAGCCCCATGCAGATGTGTGGTGGGTTGAACTCTGCATCAGTTGCTTGCAGAAAGTCTCAGGCTGTAGTGGAGCACTGTGACATGAAAGTGAGATGAGATCAGTTGCTGGAGCTGAGACTACGCAGGATTGGGGTTTTTTTATTTTTTTTTTATTTTGGGGGGAAAAAATAGATTCAAGAAATTGCAAGACGAAATCTGTTGACTGTACAGAAGCTGGAACCACTGACAAAAAGAAAAAGCAGAGAAAAAAAAAAAAGCGTAAGTCCTTAATTCTGACCTTTTCCATCTCACTGAAATCTGCTCTGGTCCCTGGTGCTTGCTCTGAAACCCACATGAGAGGTTTGCCTGTTACCTGAAACAAAAGCTTTCGAAACCAAAGGTACTTTAGAGAGGAGATGCTGCTTTATTCGACGGTGGGTGCTAGGTGGAAATCCACAAATCTGGTACACCTTACCGGGTACAGTCATCCATTATTTATACACAAAAGATTCTCACTATTCCCCTACCTAATCCGTAACTCCACCTGGGCTGACATATCCATCAGGATGACCCAACAGCCCTTTTGCACGTGTGCATTACATTTTGCAGCGTCTGCAAAACACTTCTGTGCAGGCGTGGGCTCCTCGGTGGCCGTTTGTCCTCACGTTATCCTTTAAGGGATTGAGTCATCTCAGGACACTAAAAGTTCACTGTAAGTTTGCCAACTTCTTCAGGAGGATAAGGATGTTCCTTGAAGTAGCCCCAGCTCTGTCCTAGTTGGTAGAGGAGGACATACTGTGACGTGTGAGAGAACCTGAAGTGTTTGACGACTCCTTGTTATCCCATCCTTAGCACTATCAGCTCCGTGACCCACCATTTTCTCACACAGTGAGAAGCTCAGTAATTAACTCATTTTAGTTAGCATATGGTTATAAACAAAGCAGAGACCTGCCCTTGGTAACATGCCCAGGCCAGGAAAAGCATTCTGGTACCTTGCAGCTCATTTCTGTGGGGAGTTAAAATAAAGTGACTTCTAACTGGGTGAATAAATAAAAGGAATTTTTACAAAATTGCTTCATAGAGAATTTAAATGCTGTTTTGAAGTCCAGGCAGTCAGATGTAAAGAATGAACCTCTCCTTGCTCCAAATACTCCAAAAATCAGCTTGAGAATGAGGTTATTTTTCCTCTCATCTTTCCCTTCCTTTTTAATCTCGCTCTGCCAGAAGAAAAGATTCACTGGAAGCACAGGCAGGCTTGTTGTGCTGCTGCCAGGTCTCAGAGTCCTGTTGAACCACGACACTTAGAAAATTGACCATAAAGGGGAAAAAAAAAGAGGTTGCTGGAATGGTATTTATCCAAGAAGCTTAGGATCTAGAATTGTTTTTTTTTACCCTTCCCCTTCTCTGAGAGGAATAAAGGATAAAAAGGGCTTTGAAAAATCCTTGCAAATAGGAGCAAGGAATGATACTTACAGAGACTTAGGCAATTTCCCTGTGAGTTTTAAAATGCTTTGCTCTGTTTAAAACTCAGCTGGCTTGTCTAGCCTTAATCCTTGCTCCTTGGCCCCTGGAGAGAACTGTCTCTGGCAGGCAAACCCTCTGGCTGGGATCGCTGCCAGAGGACAGCAGGCAGCCCCATGGTACAGACCAGCCTCTGTCACCACCTATATGTGGCCACCACCCCCAGTGCTCCTAGTCCAGGTCTGCCCAAGGATGTCTGTTAGCAGGGACCAGCAGTGATCAAAATCACTCTCCAACACTGGAAGCCCCTGATGAATCTTCCTTTACCTCCACTGGAATAACTGGAAATTTGAAGCAGGCAACATGGTTCTGGAAATGCCTGCAGGCTTTGGCATGTGATGGTACAAAGATCAGGCAGAAGTAGCCCAATCTACCCCCCCTTACATGTTTAGGTCCTAGGTTTCCACCTGGAAATTCTTTCCTTCCTTTTTCCCAGACTCAGGACTCTGAGCATCTGCCGTTGCTATTAAAAAATTAATTAAAATTGCAATTACAGCCTCAGGGCTCATGACTAGTTCTCTTCCGGGTTACCAACTTTTTCCAGAGTCCATGGGTGAGTCTTTCCCAGCTGGCCAGTGGCTTTCAAAAATCCAAATTTCAAGGTAAAACTTGAATTTCCCTTTTTTTTAAAAAAAAAAAAATATTTTTTTTTTTATTATTCCTTGTGGGATTTGGCATCAGCCCGGCCCTTCCCTTGCTTGCTCGTGCAGGTGGGAGCAGGAGGAGTCACCCAGCAGGGGCCATCAGAAGGACATACGTTGGCCAGATGTACATGCCTGCAAGCAATCACAAGNACACACATGTACAAGCATGCACAGCAGCCGCGCACACACAGTACACACATTTGCAGGCAAGCTCATACGTGGTAGGAAAGGGAGTTTTTTTAACACATTCAGAATGTACCCGAATGTGTCCCTGGCTGTGAGCAAAGCACTGCTCAGTCCCTCCAGCATCTGGATGGCAGAGCTGCTGCCAGGAGCTTGCCTTCACCAGGCCCCACATGAAAACAGGGTGCCCTCGGTGAAACAGGGTGTAACCCATCCATGGAGATGGATCCCATCATGCTGAACATGGTGCAGAAGCAAGGGGAAGGGATGCAACTGACTTGGGGGAGTGCTGAATGCCACAGCAGGGGCAAGACATCTGCACCCACACCAGCAGAGAAGTCAAGAGGTCTCCCCCCTGCAGCATCCCCCCCGCCCCGAGCAAGAGCAAGCAGCTCCATGCCAGAGGCCACCACCTTGCTGGGACATTTCCTGGGACTCCCCATCCTTATGGAAGCTGCCAGGGCTTTTGGGGCGTGGGCTCAGGAGCACGTTCCTCCTCCCTCCCCCTGCAGAGATTGTCAGCAGGACACAGACCTGCAGTGACCATTTGGGGGTTGCAAGGCTTTCCTGTGCTTTGCAATACAACCACGTATCTCCAGATATGAGAATATGTGTTAAGAGATAGTAAGGGTTTAACATAAATAAGTTGTAATCAAACCAAATTACTTAGGATTTGAAATGGTGTGACTTGTGCTGTTTGCTGAGCTTTACTTAGCACAAGTAGCTACATTTGCTGAAGCCTTGAAGCCACGAGAAAGTTACTCTTCTTGGTAATAGAATCATAGAATGATTTAGCTTGGAAGGGACCTTAAAGATGATCTTGTTCCAACCCCCCCGCCCTGGGCAGGGACACCTCCCACCAGAGCAGGTTGCTCCAAGCCCCATCCAACCTGGCCTTGAACCCCTCCAGGGATGCGGCAGCCACAGCTTCTCTGGGCAACCTGGGCCAGAGTCTCACCACCCTCAGAAGGAAAAATGTGTTCCTGATACCTAATCTAAATTTACCCTCTTTCAGTTTGAAGCCATTACTCCTCATCCTACCACTACAGGCCTTGCTAAAAAGTCCCTCTCCAGCAGTTTTGACATCCCAGTGATGTTTTGGTAGTGTTTCTCCCAAGTCTGGGACTCGTTAGTTCTCCGTGTTCTGCCAACAAGGGCAGGTGCACAAGGAGTGTAAAGCAGAAGTTACAGCTCCAACCCTTGGCTGAAACTGCAAATCAACAAGATAAGATCCTGTCTGCCTGGAGACACAGGAAAATAATCCAATTAGATGTTAGAAGACCCCATACCAAAAATCACCATTGAACTAGAGGATGTGTGATGGGCAGGTGTAGAGATCACAAGGGTATATTTGCCAAGGGATTTCTTTGTTCAGGATCCCTGTCTTTGGAGGCCCCCAGCCCAGGCTGTCCTTGCTGTTGTACCTTCTAATTAAATTATATTTTTTTATGAAATCCAACACCTGAGACTCTGCTGTGGGAAACCAAGGGTCGAGCCTGAAGAAGGAGGAAGCACACCCAGGTGTGCGTGCGACACCATGAATGGTGTGTGAACACCGGTTTCTCCTTGAACAGGGGCAACCCATCTCCTTAGAGAGGCCTTCAGCCCAGGTGTGTGGCTGCTTCAAACTGCCCCATCGTGGTTTGATTTCAGAGGGCATATCTGAGTCTTTGTTTTCCCATGAGGGAGAAAAGCTTGCGCATTTTTCCACGTCGAGGTCAGGTGGGACAGGGCTTTTCCACCCCGCCTAGTGGAAGATGTCCCTGCCCACGGCAGGGGGGGTGGGCTGGACAATTCTGGAAGGTCCCCTCCAACCCAAAGGCTGCCTGGAGTCCATCTTCGGGGGAGGTTAGTCCTGTGCCCTGTTCCCACCCGGCAGCACAACCTGGCACCACCTAGCACCCCACAGGATGCCCTGGGAGGCAGCTGCACCCAACAGCGGGCAAAGTTCGGGGCAAAGGCTGGGGCAGCCCAGGGATGGCAGCCATGGAGCGGTAGGTCTCTGCCCAGCTGCAGCAGGGGGCTGGTGGCACGGGCAGGGGTGGGCATAATGAGCTGTGGTTGCAGGCAGGGGCTGTGGGTGCAGAGAGGGGCTGTGGGTGCAGGCAGGCACAGGCAGGGGCTGTGGGTGCAGAGAGGGGCTGTGGGTGCAGGCAGGCACAGGCAGGGGCTGTGGGTGCAGAGCGGGGCTGTGGGTGCAGGCAGGCACAGGCAGGGGCTGTGGGTGCAAGCAGGCACCAGCCAACCCCCCGGCCATCTCTCTGCCAGCCCGGCAGCCGTGCGTCTCTGCAGCATCGCCCTCCTGCTGGGAGCTGGCCTCCTCCTGCCTGCAGCTGGGGGCACCCAGGTGAGCCCCCCACCCTCCACCTCACGCTCCCATCACCAGTGGGCACAGGGAGACCCGTGCGTCATCTCTGCCACCCTCCTTCTCTCTCCCCACAGGCTCCCAGCGACACTGGGCGGAAGGACCTGGACACAGAAAGGGATCTGGCCAGGGAAATGTAAGAGGTGGCTCCCTGGTGGCTCTGGGCTCCCTGCACCGTCGGGTGCCCCCACCGCTGACAAAGCAACACCCCCAAACGTAACGCGTTTCGGGGGGAAAATAAATTTCCCTCATTGCTTTACGTGCCCCCTCCCCCCCCCCACCTCAAAGATTAAAGGGCTCCCAGCTCCATCTTCCCTGCAAAATCACTTAAACTTTCCGAGCATGGTGTCCCTTTGCTGGCAGTGGCACCCCTGTCCCAGACCCGGCCCGCAGGATAAGCAGCTCAGTTAGTCCGTTTGCTTGCTGAGATCCTAATTGCCTAATTGCAGCCTCCCTGGGGGGATGTCTCACCAGAGTTCCTACACCCTGATGGGGACTCCCCTGGGGCAGGGGGACGTTGAGCAACCCTGACCTTTCCTCTCGATTCTACTCTTCTAGCTTCCTGGGAATACAAGACGTGGAGCCGCCAGAGGAGGATGAGATCACCAGTGAGGTGGAACCAGGTCTGAAGGTCTTTTCCAGCAGTGCCTGGGCTCGAGGGGGCCCCCTCCAAGCCCAGGTGGGACCAGAGGAGGACCGTGACCAGCTCTACCACCCCTGGGACAATGCCGGGGAGGCTGATGCCCACAGGCCACCCCAGATGCTGTCCCTGGAGGTGCAGAGGGGCCCGGAGGAGGACCGCGACCATCTCTACCATGGCTGAGTGTGAGGGGTGGGAGTCACCTGAGGGAAATCATCCCCTCCCTCCCCACCTTCAAGCCTCCCCAATAAACCCATTTTTCCCCTCCGTGTCCCGGTGGGCTCTTCATTGCTGCCAGAAACCTCTCACTAAATGTAGGGCCCCCAAATCAGAGGGATCACCCTCCTTGGTCTGGCCCCAAGACTCCAAGCAGGATGAGGATGATGCCTCAGGGGCAGGGCATGTCTCAGCCCATCATCCTGGCCTCAGTGCCGCCCAGGCACTGAGGAAACTCGGCACACTGGTGTTACTCCCAGGAAGGTCTCCTTCCCAGGGGACACGGGGACCTTATTGCTCCACGAGCCCAGCTCAGCATCAGAGAGCTGATGGAGTTGGGGTGTGTCAGTGAACCCCAACATTTCTCAGCTCAGGGGGGAGCGGCACAGAAAGGAGGCCCCATCTCCCAGCAGCGCCAGGAAAACCTTTTAATAGCAATGGCAAATGCGGTCCCTGCCACTCATGGTCTCCCCCCAGGCCAGTATGGCTGTTGGCTGGGTGCCAGACCCCTCCATGGGGTGAGGCAGGGGGGGCAGTGGGGCAGCGGGGACCTGCTCCCCCCTCCCTGGGCTTAGCTGTCGGTGAAGTTGGCCTTGCGCTTCTCCACGAATGCCGTCATCCCCTCCTTGCGGTCACCCTGTGAGGAATGGAGAGGGTGAGGTTTGGGGGGGAGCGGGAGGGGTTGGGGCAGCCCTGCTGTCTCCCTCCCACAATGGGACCGACCCCCTCCTACTCACGGTAGCAAAGGTAGCGTAAAAAAGCCGCTTCTCTGTCCTGGTCCCCTCTGCCAGCGTCGTCTCGAAGGCTGAGAGCAAAGGAGAAGTTGGGGAGACCCCCCTGCCTGGTCCCCCAGGGAAGGGTTCCCAGTTGCCCTCCCAGCCCCTACCGGCATTGACTGACTCCTTTGCCATGGCGGCCACCAGCTTGGAGTTGCTGGCGATCTTCTCAGCACAGGCGATGGCTGCATCCACTAGCGTTTCCACGGGGAAGACCTTGCTCACCAGCCCTGGGATGGAGGATGGGAGGTGGTGGGGTGGTGGGGGGCCTCCCTGCCAGACCCCCGCCAGGCCAGGGCTGCCCCATGCCCCCTACCTGCCTCTTTTGCCTCCGCTGCTGAAATCCGGTCCCCAGTGAGGACCATCTCCATGGCCAGTGACTTCCCCACTGCCCTGGTCAACCTCTGCGTCCCTCCAGCACCTGGAGGTGTTTGGGGAAGGGAAAGGTCCAGAGAGGGACAACTTTGGTGTCCCTGCTGTCCCTGCTCTGGCTGGGAGTGGTGGGTGTCCCCCCATCCCACTCACCTGGGATGGTCCCCAGCAGGATTTCGGGTTGCCCGAACTGTGCTTTCTCACCAGCGTAGATGATGTCACACATCATGGCCAGCTCGCACCCGCCACCCAGCTGGGAGCAGGGAGGAAGAGGAGGGGTTGGGGGTGCTGAGGGCTGAGCCACGGAGGGCACAGGGGGAGGACGGGGGGGACGACACTCACAGCGAAGCCGTTGACGGCAGCGATGATGGGTTTGCGGACGGTGGAGACCTTGTCCCAGCCGGCGAGGAAGCTGCTGCTGTAACACTCCTGGAAGGTTTTACTCTGCATCTCCTTGATATCGGCACCAGCTGCAAAGGGACACTGGGTGGGGACACCAATTCCACACACGCATACCCCCCCAGACAATATGGGGTGGAGGGAGGCACCCTGCCCCTACCTGCAAAGGCTTTTTGGCTGCCAGTGATGACGATGGCCCCCACCTGGGAGTCGTTCTCCAGGGCCTCCAGCGCCCGCCGCAGCTCCTCCATCAGCCCCTCGCAGAGGGCGTTGAGCGCCTGCGGCCGGTTCAGCTGGACCAGCCCCACACTCTGCCGCGCGCCCGTCTTCCGCACCACCAGGTACTGGAACGGGGACCCTAACACCGACACCGTTAGGCCACCGGTTGCCTTCCGCCGGGCAAGACCCCATCACCACCACCACCCGCCCTCTGCCCGGGCTCGGTTGCCGGGCTATTTTAAGACGCCCTTCAGGGCGGCAGGCGCGTGCCAGCGGTCACCGGCAGCTGCCACCCCCAGGGGCAGGGGGAGGCGGGGAGGTGCCGGTGCCATCCCGGGCCGGGCAGGTGCAGCCTGGTGACCACCACACTGCGCCGGGCCGGTGCGTGGGGCTGGGACCCGGTGCCCGGAACAGAGCCCCGGTGCCCGGTGCTGGGACCATCCACGGTGCTGGGACCGGGCAGCGGGACCGCGCGCGGTGCTGCGCCCGGTGCGCCGGCCTGAGCCCCTGCCCGGTGCTGGGACTCGGCGCCTGCTGCCGGGACCGCAGGGGGTGACGGGACCTGCTGCGCGCTCCAAGGCACCCGTTGGCACGGTGCCGTGCACAGCCTAAGGCATCCGGTGCCGAACCCCGTTGGACGGGCTCGGGACGGTAGAGGGGGCTGAGCCTCGGTGCAGCGCACACAGGGCGCCGGGACGCGGTGTCACCGCCCCTCCCCACCCCCCCGGTGCCCCGCTCACCGGCGCTGCAGGCTCGCGCCCCCGGGAGGGGCCGGGGCGGCGGGAGGAGCGCGCGGCGGGAGGGGCACGCGGCGGCGGCGGCGGGCCGGAGGAAAGCGCGCAGCGAGGCAGCCATGGCGGAGCGCGGCCGGGAGCGAGGCCCCGCCCCGCACGCCCGCCCCGCCCCTGCGCCCATTGGCCGCGGCGGCCCCGCCCCGCAGCGCGCCCTCCCCATTGGTTGGAGCGGGGCGCGGCGCGGGGCGGGGGGAGA
>QJSC01017316.1:163151-186987 GCA_003697955.1 Calidris pygmaea
CCCTCCCGCCCGCAGGTGCGGCCGAGCGGCGGGGATGCGGCGGAGCGCGGCGGCGGGCTGGGCGCTGCTGCTGCTGGCCGCCGCCTTCTGCGACACGGCGGCCGGCAAGGGGGGCCGCGGTGGCGCTCGCGGGGCCGCCCGCGGCGGGGTCGCTCGCGGGGCCGCCCGCGGGCGGGTGAAGGCGGCGGTGCCCCGGTACGGCTCGGCCGGGGCGGCCCTGCGGGTGGCGGGGGCGGCGGCGGCGGGAGCGGCGGCCGGCGTGGCGGCGGAGGCAGCCCTGCGGCGGGCCCGGCTGGCCGGCGAGCTGGAAGCGGGCGACGGCGGCAACTATCGCGACGGGAACTGGACGGGCAGCGCCTGGTCTTCCGCCGCCACGGCCCGCGTCCTGCTGGGCTGGGCCCTGCCCTGGTTCTTCCCCCTGGCTGCCGTCCTCCGC
Organism: Calidris pygmaea; assembly: GCA_003697955.1. Lineage (NCBI taxonomy): Eukaryota > Metazoa > Chordata > Aves > Charadriiformes > Scolopacidae > Calidris > Calidris pygmaea. The sequence continues at coordinate 163,588 of QJSC01017316.1, forward strand.
CACTGACGGGGCCCGGGAAACCTCGACCGCGCCCGGTGCGGCTACCGACGGGACCTACCAGTCGCCTCCCCCACCCTGGGCTAGCAGCAGCTCTCAGGGCCGTGCCCACCCTGTGCCCAGCTCACTCCGTCACCCACCACCACCGGGGCAGGACCCTGGAGGAAGCCCCTCAACCGCCTTCCCCCCACCCGCCACGCCAGGCCCCGCTGGCTCGGGCACTCCTCGGTACGGAGGGTCTCGCAGCATTCGGAGGACAAGGAGACAGCAATAAAGGTGGATTGAAAGCAGGTGTGACTGGACATGGGGCTTGGGAGGAGGACATGGGGACAGCCACTGCCCCGGCACCCTGCCCACAGGGATTTTTATTTGGAGATGGTCGTCCCAGAGAGCATCCCCTCCACCTCCCCACCATGGAGAGCATCGCCCTGCATGGTGACACCATGGGACAGATCACACCCTGACAGGGTGTCCCCAGCCTGCACAGCCACAGGCAGGTGTGCCTCTCCCCCCAGGAACGGGTCTCAGTCCAGCGTCACCCTGCCCAGGCGTCCCGCTCGGAAATCCCGCAGGAACTCATAGGCAGCAGCCGGGTAGTCGAGTGTTGTCATGTTGACGTTCCCTGGCGGTGGGGTATATGGAAGGAGGTATCAGCAGAGCTGGGAGCAGCCCTGGGACCCCAAAAGCCGCCCCAGGATTTCCCCTCAGCAGGTACTCACCTGTGCCCGTCAGCACCTTCACTTTCTGTGTCCTGCCGCGGGCGAGGGCCACGCACTTCAGCAGAGGCTCGATGGTGTTGCAGGCCCCGGCCAGCCCGTAGTGCCGCACGTACCTGCCAAAGGAGATGGCTTACGTGGTCCCTCCCTCAGTTCCCTAGGGATGTTTCCTCTGCCGCCCGCTTGGGATCACAGCCCAGGGCCCTCTGCAGTTCCCAGGCTGGCTCACCCGAACTGCTGCTGCTTGTTCAGGGTGTACAGGAGGTAGTCAGCCATGACATCCTCTCCCACCAGGTGGTCACGGATGGCTCCTGGAAAAGAGGATACAAACCCCAGCTTCCCCCAGACCTGCTCCAAGCCCTGGCCACCCCTCCCTGCTGTGGATGTGCCACCCATGGTAGCCCAGGCAGCACACAGGGGAGGCTGCAAGCAGCAGACTCCCAACCCAATCTCAGGTAACCAGCCCAGACAGGGCTAGAAGCCACATTTGGGGAGTCGCCCCCAGCCAGAGCCTCCCCCTCACCACACAGTGCCAGCTTCATGCCCGTCTCCACATCCCCCAGCTTGGGGGGTAGCACACCAGGAGTGTCCACCAGGTACATCAGGGGCTTCTCACAGACCTGGGATATGGGAGAGATAGGGCCATTATGATGAATGGCTTGGTAATTAGGACAATAGACTCTGACATGGCTAACAAGCCAGATGTTGAGCTCTTTCATGGAATCGTCAGAGTTGGAAGGTTCCTCTAGAGATCATCCAGTCCAACTCCCCTGCCAAAGCAGGGTTGCCCAGAGCACATCACTCAGGAGCATCCAGGCGGGACTTGAAGATCTCCAGAGAAGGGGACTCCACACCCTCCCTGGGCAGCCTCTTCCAGGGCTCTGCCACCCTCACCCCAAAGAAGTTCTTCATCATATTTGAGTGGAACTTCCCATGTTCCAGCTTGTGCCCATTGCCCCTCATCCTGTCACTGGGAACCACTGAAAAGAGTCTGGCTCCCTCCTCCTTCAACCCACCCTTTAGATCCTTGTCAGCATTAATAAGGTCTCCCCTCAGCCTTCTCTTCTCCAGGCTAAAGAGTCCCAGCTCTCTCAGCCTTTCCTCATCACAGAGGTGCTCCAATCCCTCCATCCTCTTTGTTGCCCCACGCTGGACTCTCTCCAGCAGTTCCCTGTCTCTCTTGAACTGGGGAGCCCAGAACTGGATGCAGGATTCCAGTTGTGGCCTCCCCAGTGCAGAGCAGAGGGGGAGAATGACCTCCCTCCACCTGCTGGCCACACTCCTCCCTACACAGCCCAGGATTCCATTGGCCCTCTTGACCACAAGGACACATTGCTGGCTCATGGATAGTTTACCATCCACCAGGACCCCCAGATCCTTCTCCCCAGAAGTGCTTTCCAGCAGGTCCACCCCTAACCTATATTGGTGTCTGGCATTCTTTCTCCTCAGGTGCAGGACCCTACACTTGCCCTTATTGAACCTCATCAGGTTCCTCTCTGCCCAGCTCTCCAGCCTGTCCAGGTCATGCTGGATGACAGCACAGTCCTCTGGAGCATCAGCCAGCCCTCCCAGTTTGGTATCATCAGCGAACTTGCTGAGGACACACTCTGTTCCCTCGTCCAGGTCATTGATGAATATGATGAACAAGACTGGGCCAAGTATTGACCCCTGGGGGACACCACTGGTTACAGGCCTCCAACTCGACCCTGCTCCATTAATTACAACCCTTTGAGTTCTGTCACACAGCCAGGACTCAATCCACCTCACTGCCCCCTCATCCAGCCCATACTTCCTTAATTTTCTAATGAGGATGTTATGGGAGAGTGTCAAAAGCCTTGCTGAAGTCAAGGTAGATGATATCTGCTGCTCTCCCCTCATCCAGCCATCCAGTTATAACATCATAGAAGGCTATCAGATTGGTCATTAAGGCCTGTCTGGAAAGGGGACCCAAGCAACCCTTTGAGATCAGCTCTGTGTGCCTCAAGGTTTTCCAGAGCTCCTGCCAGAGGACACAGGGAGGCAGAGGCCAGCACCTACTCGGTCGTGCCGCAGGGACGTTACCTGGATTCTGGTCAGCACTGCCTTGGTGATGCCTGGCTCGCCACCAACCGCAGTGGCTTTTCCTTTTGGGGAAAGAAGAGACACAGTCAGAGAAGCAAGCGGCTCTGCCCTACTGCCCACTCCAGGGCTGTGCCAGTGGCTCCTCCCCGAGCGCAGGCACCATGGAGAAATACCCTTTTTGAGGTGCAGCCTCCGCAGGGAGTTTATGAGCGAGGATTTGCCCGCATTGGGCACTCCGATCACCAGGATGCTGTACTCAGTGCTCTGGAAACAAGGAGGATGCGGGCAGGGGGCAGACGGTTATTGGCCACCCACCCCAGGAGCGACAGGCAGCCGCAACAGCAAAACAGCCTGGCACTTGCTGGTATTTCTGATGTGCGTGCAATCAGCCTCATCCCTCCAGCTGGAGAGAGAGGTGACCTGCAGATGTCTGCAGTCTCACTACTGTGTCTCACCTCAGCCCTGTGGTAGCGTGGGCTGTCACCCAACAGCTTGGCAACCAGGGGAATAATCTGCAAAGAAACACAGAAGGGCTGTAACTGTGGCTCTTGCACCTGGGCTGGCAGCAGCCACTCAGAGGATGCTGTGCCAGGAGGATGAGCAGAATGGCCAAGCAGAGGAAGGAGTGCCTTGAGCAAGCTGGAAACGAAGATCGCGCTGGACCAGCCAGCAGCACCTCCCCACAGTAGGGCACTGAGGCCTTGCCCCAGGGCTAGATCAGCTGCCAGCAGCGAGAAGCAGGGCTGGGCACAGGGCTGCTGGCCCATTACCTTCTTGATGTTGCCATCGCGCTGACAGTCAGTGAAGATGACGTGCGAGCATCCCTGCTGTTTCAAGTGCTCCAAGACTGTCTGAAGGGGACAGGCAGAGGCACTGCTGGCACCTGTGACCTGCGGGCCCCCAGCCAGCCAGCCCTGCCCCACTGCTCACCGGCTGCCGGCGGGGATCAGCCAGGTCCATCTTGTTCAGCACCAGGACATGTGGGCGGATGCCCAGCGCCTCTTGCAGCATGGGGTTACAGCCTGACAGCGGGATGTGAGTGCCGCTAAGGAGAATGATGTGCACTGCTGTGAAAGCAGGTACTGGGGGGGGGTCAGCGGAGTTTATGGGGCTGGTGCAGAGCTGGAGTGGGGTACGGGGCCGGGAGAAGGGGAGGCCTGGAGAGAAATGGAGTAACTGGGGAAAGGGGAACCGGTGCTTTCCTCGGGGCGGGGGGAAGGAGGGGGAGGATGAAGAGCCGTGCCACAGGATATGCGAGCGTCGCGCACCTCGATGAGGCAGTCGGCGCGCCGCAGGGAGGCCCTCATCTGCCGCAGGCCTGGAACACAGCGCCGGGTGAGCAGCGGCGGCGGAAGCGGGAGGGATTGTCAGCCCGCCCCGCTCCCACCCCTCACCTTTCGCCATGTGCCCCGGGAACCAGGAGGCCACATCGCGACCACCGAAATCGAAGCGCTCCCGGAAGCCACCGGGCCCCAGCCCAAGCCCGCTCGCCACCGCCCGCAGCGCCCCGGCCCCCCCCCTCATGGCGGCGCCCGCGCCCCTCCACGCGTCACATCCGGCGCGAGGCGCGGAGAGGCGGAGCGTGATTCAGCGCCGTTCCGGGGGGGGCGGGGCCCGCCGCTGACACCGCCGCCCCAGCGCCATGGCGGAGCCGCAGCCTGCGGGACCTACCGGGGGCCCGACGGTGGGTCCAGGCGGCACGGGGGGAACCGCGCCCCGCGAGGGGACGGGGCCCGGCACCCCCTGTGCCGCGGGGGCTGGTCCCCAAGCTGCTCCCCAGCCGCCCCCAGCGCCTCAGCCCACCTCGGAACCAGGCCCGACGCAGGCCCCGCTGGACGACACCCGCTTCCTGATCGCCAGCACCAACTGGTACTAACGGCACTTCACCATTTTCCCCCACGGGCCCCAGCCGAGGAGCCGCATCCATCTCCCTCCACGGAGAGAGAGAAGCCTCTGCCTCCCTCTTTTATTTCTCAATAAAGAAGGTTGACCAGCAGCGACCTGTGAAGCATGGGTTTTATTTTCCCGCCTTAAACCTGAGGAGCAGGACTGTGTGCCTCGAAGAGCTGGTTGAGCCGCTCGGCCTCCCGCCAGCCTGACAGCAGGGCCCCGTGGGTGGTGGAGTAGAAGGTGCGGTGGGTGGCCTCTCCGGCAAAGAGGAGCTGCAGAGGCTGTGGGCAAGACAGGAGGTGAGCACTGGGGGTGTGCTGCCTCTCCTGCCCCAGTGAGGACACCAGGTCATGCTAAACCAGCCTCATCTCTCTGCTGTTTTGCACCACGCAGCTGCGTGACCCACTCTGCAGCCTTGCAGAGACCAAAGAGCAAGCACCTTCCCTTCCTTAGAGACTCACCCCCTGCCATGAGGATGCTGGAAAGTAGTTGGAAGGAGCTACGTGTCCCCAGATTTATGAAAATGGCATCCCCTCCACCCCCATGGAGCTCAGCAGGAAGAGTCAAGGGGTGTTGGTTGCTGATCTGAGCATCGGTGACCCCTGAATGGAGCAGGGAAGTGGGAAATGCCACCTCCCTGTGCTCCTGAAGTGCCCTGTCCGTCTGTCCCCATGCCCAGGGTATCCCACTCACCCTACCGTCACGTAAAGCAATTACCCTGGGGTCCTTGGGGTCCTCGGGCAGGGGCTGAGCCAGCACATCGATGTCATCCCCTGAGCTGCCCACGGCCACGTAGCTGTAGGAGCCCCGGGTGTAGGGAGCGCTGTGCCACTGGGACCTGAGCACCCTCCTGGGAGCGGGCAGGTGCAGATTCCCTGCCGGTGTGGATTTTGGCTGGGATCTAGAAATCCGGGGGCACGTTTCCCTAGGTGGGGGGTGTTGGGGTGATGAGGGCAGCAGAAGCGGTGGTACCTGTAAGCGTGCGGAGGAGGTGTGTCATGGTGCCAAGAACCTCTTCATCGCTCAGCGTCTCCATGTACTCTGACTCCTTCCCTGCAATGAAGCCGCAGAGGACGTGCCCGTGCCTGGGGAGGAAACACGGGGCTGAGAGCTGCCTGCTGCCCTCCCACTGCTCACCAGGCATTGCCTTCTCCCTGCCTCATGGGCCACCAATGACCCAGAGAAGATCATGAAGCTCCAGATATGACCAAGATACTCCTTCACATTGCCCAGATATCTGAACACCCCCAAAACATGATGGCACCTTTGCTGACGGCCCCGGCCACGTACTGATCTGGTGGTTGGAGGATCACAAAGCCGATGAGCTTCTTGAACCAGCTGGCTTCCAGATTGGTGCTGGGCTCCTCCAGGGGCGACTCATCCTCCCATACCACTTCAAGGAGCTGCTGCTGGGGATCCCAGAAAGGCTTCTCAAACTCCAGGAAGATCTTGTTGTTGGTGCCAAAACCCAGGCGGCGAATGGCCTCGGCTTTCTGCTGGGGCAAAGGAGGCTGGAAGAAGTCCTGGTGGCGTTCCTTGAGGAAACCTGCAGGCAGAAGGTCGGGCAGTTCTGTTCGCTGGGCTCCTAAATAGGGTCTGAGATGCTTCTCCCCTTTCCAAATGCCTTCCCAGCCGGGGAATCCCAGTGGGAGAGGGGAGGCTAGGAAGGGGTTTGGGCAAGTCCCTGCCCTTCATCTGCCGATCTCCAACTGGTTGGAGGGAACAGGCAGGTGTTGGTGTCCGCACCCAGTGGGACAGTGATGATGACATGGTCAGCGAGGAAGGCGTCTCCATCCTCACACTCCACGTGGACAGGGAAATCCCTGGTCTTGTCCCCTTCCTCGCAGAAGGACCCTCTCCACCGGATGGTCCTCACTGCCTTGTTCAGCAGGACGGTGCCCTCCGGCAGAGCCGAGAGCATGCAATCAGGCAAGCTGCTGTAGCCACTGCGGAAGGAGATGCTGCTGGGGAGGGGGTGCCCTCCAAGCCCCTTTTCTTTGCCCCCCTCCAGAGTCCCATGCTTACCCTGGGAAGGTGCAGTCCAGGCCAGGCAGGGAGACATACTCCCCGAAGGGCTCCAGGGCCACCAGGTCCATGCTGTGGGTCCCGCTGATGCAACACTCCAGCTTGAGGCAGGTGGCGAGGATGGCCAGCTGGAGCCGCTGGGCGTCCTCCCGGCCACCCCCCAAAGCGGAGACCCTCTGGGCGATCTCCCCCCGCAGGTACTGCCCCACGCTGGGGGCTGGCAGCTCCCCGGCCCGCTGAAAAGCCCGGGCGGAGTCCAGTAGGGTGTCAAAGAGGTGGTGGGCTTCGCTCACTTCCGTGGGGCTCAGCACCTTCCCTGAGCTGCCATAGGTGATGGAGGGCAGTGGGGGGTGGCCCCCCACCTCCACCTGCTGGTTCTCCTCCCGAGTGGCCTCCGGGCCCAGCAGGCCGTAGCTGGTGGCCAGCCGGAAGACGGGGTTGCCCGGTGAGGGGCCGTGGATCCAATGGGCCCCCATCTCTGCCAGCCCCAACGCTGTGGGGAGGAGAGGGGAGGAGAGGGTCACCCCAAGGAGCGGCAGGACCCCCGAGCCACATGTCCCCCTACAAACCCAGCGGGCCCCCCCCCGCCCTGCTCCCCCCAGCTCCGGCTGTGACCCGCTGCGCCCAAGGAACCGACGGCCGCCAGCCCCGCGTCCATCCCACTCGGGACTGGCCCCAAGGGGGCAGTTCGGGTGCCAATCCCCCATCCTGTCCCGGCGCACCCGCACCCCTGACCCCCGTGCACCCCGACCCGCACCCCGCACCCCCGGCGCAGCGCCCCCTCCCGATGCCGTCCCCCCCCCCGTACCGAAGGGGCGGGTGCAGACGCGGCCCCCGATGCGTCCCGCCGCCTCCAGCAGGCGGAGGGAGCCGTGCCCGCCCAGCCGCTGGGCTGCCCCCAGCCCCGCCAGCCCCGCGCCCACCACCACCACCCGCCGTCCCCCGCCGCCGCCGCCGCCCTCCATGGCGCCCGGTACGGCCCGGCACCGCCCCGCCCTCCGCAGGCCCCGCCCCTCCGCAGGCCCCGCCCCTCCGCAGGCCCCGCCCCTCCGCAGGCCCCGCCCCTCCGCAGGCCCCGCCCCTCCGCAGGCCCCGCCCCCGGAGTCCGGAGGAGCAGCCGCCGTGGATGCCCGGTCGGCGTCTGATGGTGGGTCGGTGGCTTCAGAGAGCGGGACCGATCCCCGGGTCGTAGGTGGAGGAGTGGAAAAAGGGGACGTTTCCCGGGGCGCGGGGCCACCCCCGGGCCACCTCACCGCCCTCCTTCTCTCCCCGTCCCGCACCGGTACCTGCTCAGCTCCGTGGCCAGGGAAGGCGGAGGAGCCGCTGGATGCCTCCGTGCGGCCCATCAGCCGGGCTGGCCTGGCTGCACGTGTGCCGGTAGCACCGGGGGAACTGCCGGTGGCCCCCCAGGCAGGCTGCTGCCGTCAAGGGCCAGCCCCAGAGCTTCCCAGCCGTTGTAGGCACCAGTAAAGGTCTCCAGCCCCGAGGCTGCTGGTGGCTCTTTGCTGGGGATCGATGGTTCCTGCCCCGGTGCTGCCTGGGGGCTGCCCCCTGCCCACCCCGGCGGAGGTGAGATGCTGGTACTGGGATGCTCCCGGCTGGGCAGCACCCACCGTGCCAGCCAGCGCTCCTGGCCAGCTGCAGGTGGGGTCACCCCACCAGCGTTGATCTCTGCCGACCTCTGGTACCAGGCAACCCCCCAGAAAATATTTGCATGCAAGAAGGAGGTGGAGGTGTCAGAGCTGCAGCACAGGGTCCTGGAATCCCCTTTGAGCATTTTATTTTGGAGGGTTTTTCCCCACATCTGGGTAGGACTGCATGGGGGAAATGGTGCGCACCGCCATGCGACACCAGCCTGGCAGTAGTTTCCTGGGGAGACAGTGGCCCTGTGACCTGGCCCCGGGGCATCTGGGGCCACCAGCTCCCAGGGATGGAGGATGGGTATTCCCAGAGTGTTGGCGCTGAGCCATGCAGCCGTCCCCCGGGACCTCCTGGGACTAAATGGTGCAGGCAAGTGCCAGGCTTGGCCCAGCTGAGTCCTGAACCCCCACCAGATGGAGACCATCCACCTTCCTGGGGACCTGTCTGGAGGAAGAAGGTTTCCCCATATCCAACCTGATTCTGCCTGGGCTGCGATCTGAGGCCCCTCATTGCACCACCTGGGAAGGGTTTGACCCTTCACCCCTGTCTATGTGGCAATCAGAGGCTGCTTTCAGACCCCCCTCACCTCCCTATGGCCTCATCCAACAAGCCCAGTTCCCTCCCATCTCCTTGTGGGCTGGGTGCTCTAATCCCCGACCCACTCAGCAGCCAATCGTGGGGTCATGGCAGGGTCTCTGTGTCCTTCTCATGCAGCCCAGTACAAGGGTCCACCATCACCTGGGGGCCCTTCCAGCAGGGCTGCTTGGGCAGTGGCTCCTGCCTGCCCTGAGGCCTCAGTTAATCCCAGCACAGTGCCACTGGTCCTTAAGGAGTGCCCAAGCAAGGAGGAAGACAGACCCCGACGACCAAGAAATGTGTGGGAAGCACCATCACCACAAGCATGTCAGGCCAGCAGGAAGGAGGGGACAGCAGGGGATGTCCCACTACCTCCGTGTGCTGTCCCTGCTGAGGGAGAGGGGCCAGGCCACTGACATCTCCCCGGGGAGCCGCTGCTCTACTGGGACTCCTCCATCAGCTCCAGGATGCTGCTGTAGAGGCGCTCAGGAGCGTCCAAGCCCCAGATGAAGTCCCAGTGGTTCCAGTCAGGGATGTGGCCATAGGTGACAAGGTGGGTGATACGGGGCAGCAGCAGGCGTATATCCCTCCAGTCAGCCGCCCAGTCCTCCCCTCCTGACCACACCGCAGTGGGCACAGGCATCTCGTCTACCCGGTAGAAGGGAGGTGTCTCCTGGAGGGACAGAGAGAGCTCTGAGGAACCATCGCTTTGGCCAACCCCTGCAAGCCAGCTCATTCCCGAGTCACCCAGGACAGCCCCCTCACATGTCCAGCAACCAGCACTGCTGCTGCAGCCTCCTACCTGATGGTACACAGCTAGGTTTTCGCTGCTGTAGTCGAAGGCTTTGAATTCTCCTGATTTCATCACCTGGGAAGAGAGGATAGATCTACACCAGGAGGCCAGCGAGCACCGCTGCATGGGTCCGGCATCTCCTGGCCTCCTCAAGGGACCACATCACGAGAGGGTGTTCGCACAGGTTGTTGCAGGAGGAGGTGGCATCCCTACAAAGTCAGGCTTCCCACCTTTTTTAACAGGGTAATGCTTTGACCTCCAGCTCCATGCCTGTCCCAAGCTATGGGCTGACAAACCAAGGTGTTGCATGTGACTCCTTGGCTGCCCCAGTGCAATGCTTGTGCCTCTGAAAACCTGCTCAGCAGCAGCAGCACTGTGTGTGCAGGCTGCTGCCAGAGGAATTCATGTTGGTTAGCTTTCCTTCAACAACTGGATTATCCTTACCTTCTTGTGACACTTGGGCCTCAGTACAAAGACATCAGCAAGCCAAGTTATTCTAAGAGTTATTCTATGCTAGGGGCAGAAGCTCAGATGGCTGCACAATAGTTGCATCGATTTTAAAGACCTTTTTTGCCTTCCCCATTGCCTATAATTTGGCTCTGCAAGGAGGTACCAGGGCGGCGGTCTCCAGCCTGACCCTGTTTCCAGCAGAGCCAGTGCTGCAGTGGGTTGTTCAGACTGGCAGAGTCCAGGCCTGGTGTCTCCAGGACTCCTTTGGGCAGGGGGACATACCATTGGGTCCCCCTTCACCTCCTCATCTCCAGCTGAGCAGGCCCAGCTCTCCCAGCCTCTCCTCATATGCCTTGCCCTCCACCCACCATCACCATGGGCTCACATCATCTGGGCTCACTCTGCCTTGGGGATCCCTGGGGGCCCCAAACTGGTCCCAGCATCCAACTGTGGCCTTCCCATCCCTTCGCTTGTCCTTGCCTGGCAGAGCCCAGCATGCACACCCCGGTGTCTCTTGGTTCCTAAACAGACTGGGGCAGTTCATCCTGCATCTAGCGCCTTTTCTGTACACCTAATTTGTTGCTTTTACTTTTTCACAAGCTGTTAATGTCCAAGATCCCTGATTTCTCACACCTGCCCTGGACATGCCAGACTCTCCGTGAAGGTACCATCCCAAAGGTGAAACACCTGCATTTCAGAGAACCTACCTGGGCCCAGTGTATCATGTTTTTGACAGATGTCCCATCTGGATAGTGGGATGTGTACACATCCAGCCGTGTCTGCAAGAAAACATATTCAAGCTATCTATCATTGCTTCCCAATGGACAGGAGTGAGGACAATAGTTGCCAGATGATGCATTTCCCAAAACAGCCACTAATGAGTTACACTGTTTAGAGTTGAGTCAGGTTCAGGAATATAGTTTTCATTAAAAATCGATTGCTCCAAGACAGATCCAAGGGGAGAATGAATGATGAAGGATGAGGCACCCCCAGCTCCTGTGTATGCCTCATCTGGGCTCAGGGACTCTGCTCAAGGCCTTAGCAACTACTCCTGGTCATCCAGATGCTGCTTTAGCAGACTTGATGTAGGGTGAGCAGGAGCAGGGGCTCCATCCCAGGGGTGCTGGTGGGAGGTACAGCTGGTCACGGTGACAGGCAGCCCTAACTCAGAGATGCTATCAAGTGCCACCTGGCTCTGGATCCCTCTCTCCCATGCACGGTAGTGGCATACCTACCATGTTGAGGTTTTTCTCATTGTAGCCACCTAGCAGAAAGAGAAGATTGGCACAGGGCTTGTGCAGCAGTGGGTGCCTGCAGAGCTCGGGGAGAAACCTCCACAGCTTCCTCATCCGCAGTGAGGCATCTGTTCTGCCAAGCAGAAGCTGCAGAAGCAAAGAGCAAGGTTGTTTTCTTGGGTTTCCCTTGCATCCCCTTGGACTGCTTCCCCCACCCAGCCCCCAGCCGCTGTCCCCATGAGCTGTCCCACCAGCTGGGCGGTGAGGGGATGTGTGGCACAGGGTGCCTGCAAAAGTCAAATCCTCTCCTCCTTCACTCCTGCTTTGCTGAGACGTGCACAGCTTATGGCAGGAGGTGGTACTGATCAAATGCACACCAGGGAAATCAATATTTGTGACTCTTCTCTTTCCACCCGCTTTCCTTGAGTGCTGGATTCATTTCTCATTGTCATTAAACTCAGTACAGTAAAGCTGCTCATTTCCAGGTGGTCTGTGCAGGAATTCAACAAGTCCCCCCATAGAAATACCAGTCCCAACACCTGAAGATCCTGCAGATGTAAGGAAGGCATACACTCAACAAAGTGACTATGCAGGAGTGCACCAGTGCACCTGCACCTCAGTTGTGTCTGTGCTTATACATTAGTGGGAATGAATTCTTTTCCGCTGCATTGAATAGCCCTATGGACTGTGTCTGGGCACGACCCCTTTTCTAGGAGCAGTGTGTTCAGGGGAGGAGAGCATGGAGTAGTCCTCTACCTGAAACATCTTGAATTGCCTGTCCAGAAGGAAGGACATTTTCATGATGGGACTTCTGGCGTGCTTGATTGTCAGTGCTGGAGCCAGGGCAAAAAACATTTTGATTTTCTGAGCCAGTTCTGGCATGGATGAAAACGCAATGAACGCTGAGAAAACAGAAAAACAATCTAAGACTCGGTTGATCTTTCTTCAGGTGCTTACTCCAAGGGTTCACACAGATCTGCTTAGCTGGCATTATCTCCAGTTAGAAATCTGGGATCTCTTGCCCCCTTTCTGCTTAACATTAGTGCTAGAGATGTCCAAAAGGAGACAATGCCTTCATTCCTACAGCTAGAAGTGGCGGATGAGGCACTTCAATGAGTACCACTGATGGGAAGTCCTTCCCTATTTACCAGGTGATGTGAACAGTGCTGTCATCTTCCATCAACCTCTACTAAAGAGTATCATTGTCACAGAGGTTATCTCATACCTGTGATGGCTCAGCCGGTCAAAAGAAGCACCATGCATTTAATCAGAAAGCAGAAGTTGTGACCTCCACGTAAAACGCCTTTGGTTTTCATGTAGAACACTGCAATTTGGTTTTCTAGGCTGAATTATAGTTGCTGTAATTGCAGTGAGGAGCTTACACAGGTCACCAGGAGCTTTCTTACTATCCTAGGAGTATGCTAGTCCTCCCAGATGCCTTGTCTGGAAAGCATGGTTGCTGTGGGACTTCTCACTGTGAGAGACCTTCTACCTATTGTGCCTCCTTGGCTGCCCATAAATATGGGACCTTTCCGCTTTCTGCTTATGAACACCAAAATTAATGTTTTCAGGGTGGTCCAGGCAATGTGATGTGCAACTACTTCTAACACACCGATTGTGCAGCCCTGGGAGTAGCCAACGTAATATATCTGCTTCTGCCCAGTCTTCTGCAGAACAAAGTCGATCATGGCTGGGAGGTCATACATTGCCATTTCGTGAAAGCTGCAACACAGGAGCAGTACATTGGTTATAAGGTAACAACAGGAGAGCAAACTTACCCGGGAATTTTGGTTGCCTTGCATTGCTTGGATGCTGAAGAGCTTAACATCTGGGGCTGATTTTCCAGGAGAAAATTCCTATGAGCTAGGTGAAACCGCAGAGGGTCTGAAGGCGTGGCCCTTCTGCCATGGCCCCATCCTTCCCTGAAATGGCTTAGTCCTCCCATAGCCATGGCTACCAGTAGAGAAACTGTGCAGAGCCTGGCCAACTGTGCATTCAAGCGCAATACACAGAAGTTCTGCAGACCCAGAGCTGGCTTTCATCAGGATTACACCACTAGCTCTGCTCCTAGAGGTGCTCTTTGGTAAAATGGAATGGAGCACCAGTTCCTGCCCATGTGCCTTTTAGTGCAACATGGTGGAATGCAGATCTACTTTATTAGCTTTTTTTACTGGAAGCATATTTATGAGCTTGGGAAATCCAGGAGGGCTCCCTGAAGATCAACTCAGAGCAGCAGGAGCAGTTCAAAATGCTGTTCTTGGGGAGAAGGTTTCTGCAGACCATGTCTAGAAGGGGAGGTCGCAATGACAGTTTTAAACACCTTGCTGGTGGGGGTGCTTGGCCGGGGAGGTCCCCACATAGACCACAAGACAGGGCTGATGTCTCTGCAAGGATGACTGTCCCGCTCTTGGCAGCGCCAGGCAGCTGCAGGGAGGTGTTGGGACCATGTCAGCAGACATGTCTTCTCAGGTACACCCAACCTCCCCGGGTACATCACTGGGAGGCCTGGGGGAGGTCATACCTGGGGATTAGGTGCTCTGGCTTGCATGCTTGGAGGCACCCACCTCTGCCTAGAGGTTAGTGACAGTGCCTAGAGAAGCTTGCCATGCATTTATAATCCACTGCAGCCCACCTGAAATCCCAGAATTCGGACTGGTCGGCTGAAAGGTGCTGGTGTCTTCGGGACCAGCTTGTGCCCCTGCTGTTTCCCAGCCAGACGTCATAGCCAGAGTCTGCTAGTATGAAGCCAAGGCTGTTGTTAGCCAGATTTTGCACCCAGTGGCTGCCTTCTCCGAATAACCCGTGCTGGAGAAACACGACTGGCTTGGCCTCTAGATGTGAAAGAAACAGCATGTTTCATTGAACTGAATTTGTCTACTCACCCCAAATTCAGGCCAAAAAAGCCTCTTTCTTGCACCACCAGAGGACATACAATGTGCATTTTAATGACATCTCCTGGTGAGGAAATCCTTGCCTTAGTCGTCTTGTGGTTGTCACACTCATTGTCTCAGGCTGGAGGGCTGCAGATGTCCCTCCTGAGCCTTTCAGACTTCCACACGCTTAGCACTGTGACCACTGATAACAACCACGTGAAAGCTCAGAGGTACAGGCTCATCCCTGAGATCGTTCAGCCCCCAAAGGCACAAATTTATGGGGACAAAATTAAACAAGGAGCTCTCTTAAGATATGCCTGCACCCTCTGAGCCTTAAAACCAAGTCTATGCTTGATATGAAAGGCAGTGGCTGTGCTGCACACATGCTTTCCTATGCTGGCTGTTAAAGCCTTGACTGTAACTTGGAGAAGTGCCACGGTTTTGGTATTTTTGCTTTAACAATAAATACTTCCCTGGCCTGGTGAGGTTCGTCCCTTCACCTGCTCATAATGTAAAGGGGGGGTTGTGTTTTGGGCTTTTTTTTTTTTTTTTTTTTTTTTTTTTTTTTTTTCCGGGCTTCCTTGTGAAATAGAGCTATACCTCCATTCCTAGGATTTTCTCTCCCATGAGGGATTCTGTTCAGGCTGACGTAGTAGCCATCATGAGTCAGTACTTCATACTCCTCACTGGGGTACCCTCTGTGGCAGATCATTTGGCTCTGGGGAAAGAAAAACCCAGGTAGAAAGCTTTCTGTAGCTGAGGTGCTCATTTGACTCAAAGAGTGCCTCCCTCATCCTCTGGGATGCCTTTGCAAAACTGAAATGCTGCGGCAGCCTGGGACATTGCTTTGCCCAGCATGTCTTTGGATCAGCCAAGGACTTTTCTGAGAGATGATGGTCTGTCTGGATCCCACACCCGCCCCAGTGAGATGCCCAAGGGAAGAAGAGATGCTCAGCCATGGGTTCACGCCAGCGGAGCTAGGGGGGAGCCAGTGGTACCAGGGCTCCCCTGCAGCATTTGGCTTTGAAATGCTTCCAAAAACAAAGATTGAAATGAAAAGGATTAACTGACAGCTGACACCGGTGGCAGGACACGTCATGTCACGCTCTGAGCCGGTGCATGGGGCAGATAGACAGCAAGGCATATTGAACCTGCTGAGCTGGACTGACTGGAAGGGCAATAGGACAAGACCTGTAGGATTTGTTGCAGGGCTCCTGGGGCTCTTCCTGAGCTTTATTTGTGATCAAAACTCCACAGATTGGGAAGTTTCAGTCTGGTAAAATCCTGTGATCCTTGCCTACACATTGCTGTTATAGTTGCTTTGTCACACTTTTGATGGAAGGATTAATTTCAGCGATGTTATTGCCCACGTCTTGGGATCATCTAAACCCACTTTCAGAGACTTTCAGGACCGGCCTGGACATGACCCCAAGAAGCCTGCTGCAGCTGAAAGAGAGGAGCCACACACAGCTTTCTACCCTCCAGGAAGATGTTTGATCAAATCCAGGCTGGGGTTACTCCCTTCTCTAACTGACCTGCTGATAATTGCACTTAATGCTACTGGGAGGAAGAAGACTCCTTCAGGAAGCAGTGCTCATTAATGATGATATGGAGATAATGTCATATCACACTGCTTAACAAAACCAGCACATGTGGTGACCTGAGCCCTCTCCACATACATACCCTCCATCCCTCTCTCCCACGGCTAAACATCCATAAACTTTCAGACAGAGTGGAAATTCAAACTTTTGACTTACAACATTCATGAAAGTCTCAGGATTTATAACCTTTTTCTGCTGGATGGCATCTGCTGAGTTCCTAGGTGCTTGTATCAAAACCAGGATTGCAATAAACAGCCACATCTTGTGTCTGTGTGAAATAATAAATATTATTATTACTATTATAATTATAGTTATTATAATAAATAATATTGTTATGAATATCTGTTTCTACTTGGTTGTGGTGGGTTAAGTTCCTTATGTATCTGAAGAGCATATAACACGGTCTGGGCTAGGGAAGCAGAGGACACTCCCAATTCCACCTTCCATTACAGTCCACACATGGGTCTTCATACTCCTCCATACAGACTGGATCTGGTACTAGGCAAGACCCATTTTGGTTTTTTTAACCGTAAAAAGAAGAAAACCAGCTTTCTAATGCAAGAACTAAAGTGATAAAAAGTGCCATTGGGCCAATTGTCACATAGAGGAAATTAATCTGAAATAAGCATTTACACCGCACACGGAACACATTTAGGTTGGCTGGGCTACCACTATGTCTGCACTTTTGCTGTTTCTTTATTGCTTAGCTTTTGCACCAAGAAAGCCACTATTAACAGAAGGATCCTATTAACTGGAACTGGTAGAGCCTTACATGAAGACTATTTATTAAATCAGTGTAGCCTGAAAAAAACAGAAACAGTTTTGATCACCTTAGAGACTCTTGCCCAGAGCAGAGATCTACTCTTAGTATACACAGTTAATATTATATATGATTTCTAATGCTTTGCCAGGCTCTTGAAAGTTAGAGCTTAACTTCAGCACAGTAGCATGAGTTGAAACTCTTCACACCAGCTGTCTGGTTAGTCTCTACCTCCCTTCCTCCTCCCAATGCATCTCCCATACCGTGAGACATATCTGTCCTCTGAAATATTCCTGGTAGCCCTCTCTATGGTATTACCAAGAAGCAAGTTACCAAGAAAAAAAGCAATCAATGCATTTTCACCCTCAGGGTAACTCCAATACAAATCTGAATTATGCAGAGGAAAATACATTACCAGGCAGAGCCCACTGTTGTATCTGATCAGGATGGTGGTGTGAATGGTGGTGGCTCTGTCATGAGCGGTGTTAAAAAGAGCACATTGTGTCAGAGCCCTGCTACGTTGGCACCACGCTGGACCACATCACGTGTCCTCCAATTAAGCGATGTGTACACTGGTCATATCTTTGATAACTTCCTCTGCTTGGCCATGTGGTCATGACTTTCGTGCTTGCAAAGGATTACGTTTCCAAAAGCAGCTGGAGTGGTGCAGTAAGGTGTCTGAGCTATGGAGTTGCACCTTAATCTTGTGGTAGCCGCAGTAAAAAAAATGTCAAAAGGTTTTCTTTGTAAAGAGTCATTTCCAAACTCCTAGGGGACCCATGGGAATGCCTCTTAGAAGAGCTCCTGGGGCACTGAAAGGACCTGGGCTCCACCAGCTTCACAAGGCCTCAGGAGCATGCTGACCACTCCGCAGACACTCCAAGGAGAGGTCAGGCTTCACCCACCAGCTGCCTGGGTGGGAGACGCTCGGTGATTATACCACTCTTCAAAAGTGACAGTGGCCAAGGCAACCTCCACACAGCCCTTACACCCAAGGGGTATTGTATTTGTAACCGGCAATTTGCAAAACCTCTGCAATGTTTTCTGGAAAAGCATCAAGCTTAGTGTCTTGCCGATGGATGGTAGAGCGGAGGAGAACTTGTGCAACTTGTTTGGCTAAAGTGACAGGTATTACACAGAGTAAAGGTCTTCGTTTTCTACTTCCAGCCCGTGACCTTACAACTTACGCCTTTCTGTAACTGCTTGGTAGCCACCTAAAAGACCAAGCCTTCAGTTGGCTACTAGGTGCTCTGCTTGAGTATACATTTCCTGGTCATGGATTAGGGTGACTTCTAATGTTCATACCCGTCATAGTCTATGAACGGTATGCAAGTTGTGAAACACAGCCTGGAACGTGCAGGTATTACTCCATCCCACAGAGTGTAATTTTCTGTCAGTGCCACAACCACTGATACAAAGGGACTGCATGTGTGGGCACTATCTTCCTGACAGCAGGTGTGGCCAAAGCCCTTACTGTTTCATTCCTTACTTCATGGAATCAAAGCATTACAGAATCACAGCATGGTTTGGGTTGGAAGGCACCTTAAATATCATTGAGTTCCAACCCCCTGCCCTGGGCAGGGACACCTCCCACCAGACCAGCTTGCGCAAAGCCCCACCCAACCTGGTCTTGAACCCCTCCAGGGATGGGGCATCCACAGCTTCTCTGGGCAAACGGGACAGGGTCTCACCACCCTCACAGTAAAGGATTTCTTCCTAATATCTAATATAAATCTCCCCTATTTCAGTTTAAAACTGTTACCCCTCATCCTATTGCTACACCTCCTGATAAAGAGCTCCTCCCCATCTCTCCTTTGTAGCCTCCCTATTGGAAGGGGCTCCAACCTGAACAGCCTCAACTCTCTCATAGCAGCTTGTCTTCATAGGACAGTTGCTCTTCTTGTGGTCTTCTCTAGACTTGCTCCAACAGGTCCATGTCCTTCTTATGTTGGAGGACCTGGACGCAGTACTGCAGGTGGGGTCTAACGAGAGCAGCATGGAGGGGGAGAATCACCTCCCTTCACCCATTGACCACGTTGCTTTTGATGCAGCCCAGGATGCGGTTGGCTTTCTGAGGTGCAAGTGCACATTGCTGGCTCATGTTGAGCTTCTCATCAACCAACACCCCCAAGTCCTTCTCCCCAGGGCTGCTCTCAATCCATTCTCTGCCCAGCCTGTATTTGTGCCTGGGATTGCCATGACCCAGGTGCACGACCTTGCGCTTCATGAGGCTCACACAGGCCCACCTCTCAAGCCTGTCCAGCTCCCTCTGGATGGCATCCCTTCTCTCCAGCGTGTTGACTGCGCCACACAGCTTGATGTCCTCAGCAAATGTGCTGAGTGTGAACTTGATCCCACTGTCCATGTCTCCAACAAAGATGTTAAACAGCAGTGGTTCTAGTACTGACCCCTGAGGAACGTCACTCGTCACTGGCCGCCACTTGGACATTGAGCCGTTGACCGCAACTCTTTGAGTGCGGCCATCCAGCCAGTTCCTTGTCCACTGAGTGGTCCATCCATCAAATCCATGTCTCTTGAATTCACAGGCAAGGATGTCATGCAGGACATTGTCAAATGCTTGCATAAGTCCACGTAGATGACGTTTGTTGCCTTCCCTTATCCACCAATGCTGTCAGCCCATTGTAAAAGGCCACCCGATTCGTCAGGCACAATTTGCCTTTAGTGATGCCATGTTGGCTATCACCAATAATCTCCTTATTTTCCATGTGCTTTAGCAGAGTTTCCAGGAGGATCTGCTCCATGATCTTGCCAGGCACAGAGGTGAGACTGGCTGGATTGTAGTTCCCTCGGTCTTCCATTTTTCCATTTCTAAAACTGGCAGTTATGTTTCTGCTCTTTCAGTCAGTGGGAACTTCACTGGGCTGCCACGACTTCTGAAATATGATGGATACTGGCTTGGCAACTTCATCCAGCAGTTCTCTCAGGACCCACAGATGCATCTCATCAGGTCCCATGGATTTCTGCACCTTCATGTTCCTTAGATGGTCTTGAACGTGGTCTTCTCCTACAGTGGGCAATTCTTCATTCTCCCAGTCCCTGCCTTTGCCTTCTGCAACTTGAGCAGTGTGGCTAGAGCATTTGCTGGTGAAGACTGAGACCAAAATATTGTTCAATACCTCAACCTTCTCCATATCTTGGGTAACCCAGTTTCCCATTTCCTTCTAGAGAGGGCCTACATCTTCCCTAGTTTTTCTTTTATCACTGACATACCTATAGAAGCTTTTCTTGTTGGTCTTGATGCCCCTGGCTAGATTTAACTCTATCTGGGCTTTAGCTTTCCTAACCTGATCCCTGGCTGTTGGAACAGTTTCTCTGTATTCCTCGCAGGCTTCCTGTCTTTGCTTCCACACTCTGTAGGTCTCCTTTTTCTGTTTGAGTTTCTTCAGAAGCTCCTTGTTCACCCATGCAGGCTTCCTGGCGTTTTTGCCCAACTTCCTCTTAGTTGGGATGCATTGCCCCTGAGCTTGGAGGAGGTGACCCACCAGCTTTCTTGGGCCCCTCTCTCCTCCAGTGCTTTATCCTGTGGAACCCTCCAAAGAAAATCCCTCAAGAGGCCAAAGTCTACATTTGAAGTCCAGAGTGGCAAGCTTGCTGTGCACCCCCTTCACTGCCCTAAGGGTTTTGAACTCCACCATCTCATGGTCACTGCAGCCAAGGCTGTCCTTGAGCTTTGCATTCCCCACCAGCCACTCCTTGTTGGTGCGAATAAGGTCCAGCATAGCTCCTCTCCTCATTAGTTCCTCTATGACTTGGAGAATAAAGTTATCATCAACACATCCCAGGATCCTTCTGGATTGCTTGTGCCCTGCTGTGTTGTCCCTGCAACAGATACTGGGGTGGTTGAAGTTCCCCATGAGGACCAGGGCTTGTGAACCTGAGGCTGCTCCTATCTGCCCATCTATCCTCATCTACTCGGTCTTCCTGGTTGTGTGGCCTGTAGCAGATCCCTACTGTAATGTCACCAATCCCTGCCCTGCCTTTAGTCCTGACCCATAAACTCTCAGTTGGCTCCTCATCCATTCCCAGGTGAAGCTCCATGCTCTCCAGCTGGTCATTGACATAGAGGGTGATACCTCCTCCTCATCTCCCCTGCCTGTCCTTCCTAAAGAGACTTCTGTCCCTGTGTCTTCTTTGGGCTTTTGAAAATGTCTTCCCACTCCCATGTGTGCAAAAATCCCACTACATAAAGTGGACTTCACAGTTTATGTAGAGGGCAATTCCAGTGTGCGTCCTGAGAGGAGTTAAAAAAACAACCTATGAAAGGAGAAACCCCTACCCAGCTTGTGTTTTTCTATTCTACCATCTGGTTTCCTTCAACAGCATCAAGACAGGTCTCACCTTTCACTTGTATGGTCTAGTACTTCTTCTACTGCCAAGTCTGCTGCCTTCTACCTCCAGTGAGTACTAATTATCTAACAGAGGTACTAAGTACCAGCACTAGGTACTAATAGAGATTGGAAAGGCATTAGAGACTTCTCCAGCACCCTCAGGACCTTGGACGAGGCTATCAGAGTAGTGCATGAGTACTGAGGCTGATGTGCGATTTAGCACCAGTACCCATCATAACTGTGGTAGGAAGGAGAGAGGTTGCCAAGAAAGACCAGCTAGCTTTTTACCAAGAAACCCTTGTATAGCTTAGTCAAAGGAAGAAATGAAGACCTTTTTGTTACTTGAAGTTTGGAGACCACAACTGGGCATTTTGACACATAGGTGTGAGTTTAGGTGGAAAGAGCAATGCCATCAGGGTACAGCTGTCATTGTACACCTAACAGAATTGTAAATAGTCACTAGTATTAACCTACCATGTCATGACCCCATAATACATGGTAGGGTGCACAACCAAATATTAGACTATAATGGGCATCTTAAAATGAAGCTGTATAACCACACTCACACGATGTTTCTACAGTATTGTTGTGGGAACTAATGGAAGAAAACTCAAGTGCATTTAGAAACAGAAAGGTACTTTTTTTTTAACTTTCTAGCAAAGTAGACTGTACCAACCAGCACTCTCACACACACATTCTCAGAGGGGCCAAAATGTGGATCCCCAAGTGGTCTGACTGAGGTCACCTGAGTGTGACATGAAAGGCAAGGATTGCCAGCTACTGATGCCTCCATATGAGTTCTGCTTGAGGCCCATGGGCCACCTCTTTCTTGACCTCTAAGGTCCTTTAAGAGTCAAAAGTTACCATGGCATAATGTTTTGCTTCTGCATCTTGTTAGCCTCACACTATATAAATATTAGGCAACATTGTTGTAGGATGTCTTTCATGTTCTTGTTTGAGGAATCATGGGACTGTAACCCATCCTGCTGTTGGGATAACAGGAAGAGAAACAGCCCATGAAATGTCCTGTATTCCCGCTACTGTCGTTTTGTTAACAGGTGCAGGTCTTCTGCTGATGAGTCACCTCTGTGGTGCATCACAGTGCAAGCAACACATTCCTCATTGTTTACCAGTTTGATTGGTGTTAATCATGCCCTTGCATAACATTCCTCTAAGTCCTGCTCTGGTGTGTCCCCTGGTGCTTTCATGGACATACAAGCCGCCAGACTGTGTGCCCAAGATGCTGGTAGTTACCTTCTATCCAATACCTCTTGCCAAGCACAAAAGTAGGGAGATGCTTAATAACTAGCTGTCATCTGGTCTTGACATCCTGAACTGGGAAAGAGTATCATTCTGATTTTAGCAGTAAAAGAACATCAACTCTTGTGTAATTCCTGCCAGATAAGCATGATTCCCTTGCAGTAACCTTGGAAAAGAACCTTGCCCAAGTAAAGAACGTGATAAGCAAAGCAGTGCTTATCTGGTTGTACCTCTCCTAGTTTAAAGCCCCTCAGCATGGCTGAGATATCTCCAGCATCTCTGATTACGTAGGAGTTAAGTAGGAGTTTTACGCATGCTAGAGTTACAGTGAAGCTTGATGAAACAACTAATTCCTTTCACAACACCTTGCTGGAATTGTTCATGCAATCATTTCATACACAGTAATGAAACTGAATCAACAAAAGCATAAATGTTCCTAAAACGATTGTGAAATAACTGAGATGTGGTCATCAATGGCGAGTGTCAGCTAATTCTTCCCCTGTTTCTTTGTTGAGAGAACCCCAGAACAACCCTGAACTTGTACTTCTCTGATCTCTCTTCATTGTACAATTAGCTTTAAGGAGTATTTTAAAGCTAAAAGATTTTGGTCTGTTCATGAACAGACCTGGGGCAACTTTATCAAACCTTCTTAATAAAGAAATACTAATATTTTTCAAATTTGGTATCACAGTGCTCTTTGTATTAAAGAAAAGCTGATTTGGTCAGCTTAGCCAATGCCCTGGTCAGGGCTATCAGAGACCCTCAGGGAGCAGTAACATGTCCCACATGACATGGGCTCAGGAACGGACGCCAACAAAGGCTTGTGAAGAGTGTTGAAGGAAGTCATATCTTATGATTTTGGCTAACCATAACTTTCCATGACCTTATCCCATTCCCATCTGCTTAAAGTACCAATATACAAAAATGCAAGTCTCAGAGAACAGTTATTGGGTCTCTCTTCTGACCATTCATCTCAAAATCTCAAAAGAAAATCTGGAAATAATATAGGAAATAACACAGAAATCGCTCATAGTTTGTGAAATAAGAAAGCGACGTTTTCTTGTGTGAGTTGATGCAGGCAGGATGCAGGAACAACCACAAAACCACGGATTAAGGGCAAAGGACAATTTAATGTCAATACCTCCTGGATCGGGGAACCTGTGAAGCAGCACC
>QJSC01017316.1:187130-231554 GCA_003697955.1 Calidris pygmaea
GGAATAAAACTCTGAAACCATGAAATGGCAGTACACCATCTGACATAACTCGAAACCTTGTCCTAGATTAACCCTGGTACAAATCAGTTTCTAAATAAGAGTGCAATCTGGTGCATTGCTTAAAGCAGACACCAAAGCAATCCTAGGGTTACTCACAAAATGCAACTTCACTTTAAGCATGTGCCTGTCCGTAATCCTCAAGTGGGAAGAACACTGTGCTCACCACCTCTCCAGTGTGGACACAGCCTGGAGCTGGCCATATGCTCCACAGTTCATGTGTATGCTCCCCTTTTTGGCATTGACCCTGATGATGATAGAAAATTATAGGTCAGCAAACATGGTGCAACTACTGTATTTTGAACACGGTGTGACACAATTTTAATCACTTCTAGCCTTGTGTGCTGTACACAAGCAGATCAAGAAGAATAGCTTTGCATAAGCACATCTGGAAGAAAATTAAGTGGCTGAATGACCACCATCCTCTGCATGTTCAGGCGTATGACTGAGGTTGGTTTGCTCATGCATGGAGAATAGGAAGGGAGCACTGCTGTGTCATGAATACATTCACCGAGGTGGTGAAGGCCTGGTGCTGCGTTATGAAGTCTAAGGGCTAGAGATTGAGTTGATCTGGACCCCAACATCATGGGCTGATATCCCAGCCTGACCTTGGGCCTGTGCCATCACCACAGACCTGCCTGATGGCTTTTGACTTGTCTGATAGACTTGAGACATGCAAGGACTCCAGTCCTGGCAAGATCAACACAGCTTGCCCTGTAACTCAGTCCATTTATTGATCAAGGTAATCCCAGAAGACAGAACACCACAATATTTATCTTGCAAGCACCTTGATTATTTGCCATTTTGTCTGCTTCCAAAATGCACTGCTTCAACTGTTGTTGATCCTTTAACAGGAGATGGGAAGCAAGTACCAGTGCCACAGGGAGCAGAGTGCTTCCAGAACCCGATTTGGAGAGAACTTCACCAAAACGTTCTGTCATGGGAGATAGCCAATGAATGAAGGCAATGCAATACAAACTTTGCATCAGATAATTACAGAAGTGGCAGAGACATTACAACCTGAACAGAAAGAGAAGAGACTAAACCCTGCAATTCTTATACATTTTCAGAAGTAAAACATTAGTACTTTTTACCTAAACATAACTAAGTTCTTGCAAGCTTTTGAGAAGTCTTTTGGGGAAACATCTTGCCTAGCTTTGGGTGTTTATTTGCAAAGACAGAAAAGTCTTCTTGTGTTTGCATTGACATCCATGGCATGAACACAGTTCAGTCCTGTAAGAATGGCTGCTCCAGGGCAGAGCCTTGCAGTAAATAACTAATTACACAGAAAAAGATGTCATTACAAATATACTAAGTAGGGTATCTGTCACTCCAGATAGATCATATCTATCATACATTGTATAGCCTAACTCTTACACCCTGAGATTACCTCACCCCATCCCGTTTTTTTCTGTGGTCAATTCTAGCTGTAAGGATGGAAAGTGAAACACCTTCACAGATGATGACACCTTCACCCTTTGATGACAGCTGAAACATGGCCTACAAGGACATGCAGCAACAGCCCCATCCCACCATTTCTAGACACTTGGATGAGAGTGTGCTGCTAAGACCCACAGTTTGCCTCTGGAGAGCAGCTGTCCTGGTCTCTATACCCCTCCTCACCCCCCAACCTGCCCTCTGCAACCCACCTCTTCTTTGCAGGGCACAGACTGGGCGATGTGAGTTGCATCATGGGTCATGTGCATCTTCCAGTGTTACAAGCCACTGAAAGCTATCCCTGAGCAGGGAGAGCGTTGGACAAGCCTGTGCATGACAAGATGTCTGTGCTGAAACCCCCCATACTCCTCCAGAGGTTTAAGGCAGCACAACCACACAGAGGTCAGTGGACCGTATCTTACTTTATTATTACTATTATTATTATTATGTTTATTTGTACATCTTTGTGGAAAGAGGGCATTATCCTTTGCCTTTCTTGCTCCTAGACATATTTTAAGAATATAGTAACACAACCAGGCAAATTCATAATTCCTCCCTAATCAATATATTACTAAGAAGTGTAATCCAGAAGCTGAAAACGGAGTTAGACTTATTACTGGCTTTTACCAGACTCTTCCTCTCTCTCAGGAAAAGCATTTCCTGAGAAAAAGGATTTCCTGAGAGTAGGCAAAAGGTGACCTTTCCAGCTGCATTTATGTCTTGGGCATATTGCTTAAAATGGTAGAACTTACTGAAAACCCTTTTGTGTACAAGCAAGGCTGTTGTTATCCAAATCAACATGAATTTGAGAAAGATATTTCCTACATTAGCAAAAAGGACAATTCTTATGGAAATGAAACATGAGGTCTCTTCATTATCACCAGACAGAAAGTTTCTAGCTCCTTCCAGCTGTATGTAGAGCAATTAATGTCACAATGTTGGGAGTCTTGGTGCGGAAGAGTCACCAGAAGGTGGATAAAGCTACACCAGCAGGATTCATCACTCAACCCACCATATGGTCCCATCCAAGTATACCTATTCTTGTGAAACACTAGCATCCAGGAGGGAGGTGAGCTGCTGTCCAGGTATTTGAGTTGGGAACTCAAGCGTAGAGGGGCCAGACACCTCAGGGGCGACCAGGAGCTAAATTCCACTGAAATTGCTTGTTGTAGAAGACCATCTGAGGGAGGCACCTGGGAGATTCAGGGTCTGCCTCTTGCAAGGACTTCAACCTATTTAACCTAAATCCTATGTGCTTTCCCAAACATTGGATTGGCTTGTTTTCCTCACTTGCGAGAGTAATATTGATCCAAATCAAGTGTAGCAGTTTAATGAGTCTTTTTTCCCTGTCTTTTTTTCTTTACTTTTTTTTTTTTCCCCTCCCCATATAAAAGAAGCCCTGGTAGTTAAACAAGAAGCTAACAATTGCGGACACTGATATGACTCTAGGTGCTCCTCTCCATCAGTTCAAGCATTTCTTTGTACACTTGTTCATATGCTTGCATACCCCAAAGGAAATCAAAGTGGACAAATTCAGGAATATACTTTTTGTACGTCAGATTGGTTATACGAGGCAGTGTGATGTTTACATCTTCAGGGGCTGAAATCCAGTCCTTGCCACCATACCATGCAGCAAGTGGGGCTTTCATATTTTCCAGCTCATAGAAGGGAGGTGTGGTCTGGAAGACAAATAGTGTTGCTTGAGGAAGGAAAGCCTGGGAGGTCATGAGCAATCCAAAACTTCAAAGTATTCCTGATTGCTGCTTGGAATTTCTCCCCTATACTAAGAGATGGTACAGAAACTATCACGAGACATCCTGACTATCACCACTTTGACCTGGCATCACCAGACTCCTTCAGCCTGGAGAAGAGAAGGCTCTGGAAAGACCCTATAGCAGCCTTCCAGTACCTAAAGCGGGCTACAGGAGAGATGGGGAGGGACTCTTTATCAGGGGGTGTATCAATAGGACACCGGCTAACGGTTTTAGACTGAAAAAGGGATTTAGATTAGATATTAGGAAGAAATTCTTTGCTCTGAGGGTGGTGAGACACTGGAACAGGTTGCCCAGACAAGCTGTGGATGCTCCTTCCCTGGAGGTGTCCAAGACAAAGCTGGATGGGGCTTTGAGCAACCTGGTCTAGTAGGAGGTGGGTTGGAAACAGATGATCTTTATGGTCCCTTCCAACCCAAACCATTCTATAAGTCTACAACTATGCTTTGCACTCCTGTGCTTTTCACCAAGGGTCAACAAGTCATCACTAAAAGATATCACAGACCTCTTTTTTGCAAGAAAGGTACAAACCTGTTTGACCACATAATGTAACTTCCATAAATCACAAAATTCCATCTCAGCCACTGCAATATTTTCATTGTCATTTTTTTTTTCTCTTTTAAAACTGTCAAATGAAAATGAATTTCTCTTACCTGGTTGTAATGAAGCATGTTGTCACTACCATAATCATAATATTTGAATTCCCCCGTTTGATAGATCTGGAAAAGGAGAAGAGTTGTATTTATTATACATGCATTAAAGGAGACCATAAGAAAAATAAAACAGGTGACCAGGAAACCACACTGCTCCCTCCTGCCACTAAAGCTCGAGGATGCTATTTTTTACATGTGACACTGTCTTTAGAGAGGAGACCTCTATCCCCAGAAAGATCTCAGCATGGTCTGCAAGATTGCCTGGCATTGTTCATGTCTTTCATCCCTCCTCTCTCAGGTGGCTGGCAAGCTGTGGAAGTAGATGTCTGGAGGCTGAGGCCCCAGAAACCCACAGTACACCTAGCATAGAACCAAGAGCAAGCCTCAGAGAAGACACAGATCAGACCTTTATCAAGTTTCCTTTGTCTATCATGGTCAACGTCTACAACAGAAGGATATGAGTCTGTGCATGTTTTCAATGATTAGTTGTTGTATGATTAGTTGCTTCTACTGACCCTCAGCTCTTAGCCTTTACTCTAGTATCTCCCGTGCTGGTTTATTACCAGTTTTTGCTTCCGTCTCCATCTCTTACCAGCTCCAAAGACTCTTGGTCATCTTTTGTTTAAAGTCATGGCCAAAAGAACTGCAGTTGCCCCAGTGGTTCATGTGATTTTACCCCTTTCTCTCTAATGTAGCTTTGCAGGGAGAGCAATGGAGCATTATACCCAAGCACTGAGAAGAGTTCCTTGGCAGCTGAGAGAAGAGAACATGGGTGCCAGTTGCATGTGGTCTTATTCTGCAGCAGGAAATATTACCTGGCGCCAATGTAACATGTTTTTTAGTGATGTTGAATCAGGGTAGCGGGACAGGTAGACGTCTATGCGGCTCTGCAAGAAACCATTGGAGACATTTGTTCTCTGCATGGAGGGAAATTCCATTAGAAATAAAAATGATCCTGTTCAGTAGCCACCTAAGTCTTTCACTCACACAGGCTAGCTGGAGCTTGCATTTGTACAAACTGCTTGTTCTTAGCTCTGTGAAGGCACAGCTCAGCCATGTGTTGTGCAAACATACACCACAGACAGAAGCATGAAGGGTGCTGTAGAGCTCCCTTCAGTTAGCCAAGGAATTCCCATGGGATGCTAGGTCATGTTATAAGTCTATGTGGTTTTCAATCCAAAGTAAAACTCTGTACCTTGTGCTCAGGATCCTTTTGCAAAGACAATGTGCAACTCCTCACAGTAGTTTTATGTGATGCTTCTAATGCATTTCCTCCTTGGAATACTACGAAAATACACCAATACTTTCTCTGAGAAACAATGGCCCAGGTCTGACTCCATCCATGATCAAGCTATTACTACTTGGCACTCTATGTGGACTTGTCTCCAATTTTACTCACATAGGCCATTTGTGGCAGGATCTGGACCTTGAGATCTTGGCTAGCCCCAAGGAAATAGACCTTCCCCATGTAAGTGGGGCATCATTGGGACCACCCAGCTCTCCTGGACATGCTTCCAAGGAACATACTGTAGCTGCAGTGCTGGCCCTGGTGGGAGTGAGGGCAGGACAAAGACACCCCACCCTGTTGCCTCCAGCCTGAATTTTTCTATGACTCTGTGTTCAGTGCATTGGAGCCAAGGCAAAGACTCTGATTTGAAGATAAACATGTTCTAAGGGATGGCAGACTGAAGAGTCTGAGGGTCCACCTCTCCTAGCAGCAGATTGAAGGGGAGTTTGTTCTGTAAGAGCCCATTTTGATATTAAAACATATGTGAAATCACAAGTCACTTAGTGAAAGAGAACCCTTGAGACACACCTGGACCACTGAGTAAATTTCTGCACTCTCCCCTTTGGCATCCTTCCCACTGGGGAGACAATGTGCCCTGTGAACTCATGACCTTGTGTGCACTCTGGGCTTCCCTCTGGTGCCAATGCAAGAGCATTGCAATGGCCAATGCAATGGCCAGATGGCAAAATGCTGACACAATGGCCAGATTTTCTGACCAATCAGAGATGCGAATGCCAGGTGAAGGCAGCTAGTTGACAACTCGAGCTCAAACAATGAGAAACTGGATCACTTAAAAGGTAAGCTGGAGTGTACATACCACGTTTAAGCTGCTGGTAAACCCACCAGGCAAATAAAGGACCAAGGAGCAAAAGCTTTTAAAGATGGGGTAGCTGCACAGACTGGATATCACTTGCTTCAAGACCTCGCCCTTATCGAAGACCACCGTGTGTCCTAAAATAAGCTGCGAAAGTCAAAGGTGTTGATCAGTGTTGTTCATGTTCCTCTTTTTCTTCCAGATGCTGTCTTCCTTGCCACAGCTTTTCTGTGCTTTATAACTTTGGCTTTACAGAAAGGGACATGGCCTTGGAAGAGCCTTGACCTTCCTAGAAGAGGTTTCTCCTAGGAGGATGGACCCAAACACAATTTCTAGAAATATCTCTTCTCTGATTAGGGCTGAACAGGAGAATACTTTACACTGTTTAATGCCCCACAGGCTCAAGAGTGTAGGCACAAATGTACCTGCTCAATGCAAAGGGCACACATTGTGCAGGGAAATGGAAGTGATGTACAAGTACTGCATGTCTCAGGTGATAAGACCTTCCCGGTCCCTCCTTCACTTTCACACCAGATGAGCATGTGGTGAGGACATACCTTAACCAGCTCCTCGGGAAGGTCAAACACCCTTACCAAGGGTGACTTCATATTTGAGTTTGTCGTAATGGGAGCCAAGGCAAAAAACATTTTGATTTTGCGATCCAACTCGGGAATGGATGAAAATGCAATGAAACCTGCAGGAGGGAGAAGAAAGCAGACCCTGCCCTGTTATTTCTGAAGGAGTTATTGACTCCCAAGTGTGTGTGCCCATTGGAAAGACCCTCAGAGATGGCTCTAGCAGGTTGGTGACTTGACCTGAAGCCTTTGCTGCTGATATATTTCAGCTCCCAGCTTGACTGCTCAACCTAGCTGCAGCTCCTGCAAGCCCTTCTTGAGGCTCTGGCAACAGTGGGATGCACCAAAACCCATCACTGCAACTTGTTTTGGCCTGTTATTGCTCAGAACCATTCTGTTAAAGAAAACAGGGATTTTTATCTGTTCTTCTTCTTCATGGTTTGGACATGACTGAACATTACCCTCCCGTCCAGGCTCTCAGGAGAACACTCCCAAACTGGAGGGGCACAGCGAACGTAACTCTGACAGTGATCTGATCACTGCCCAAGTACCTGTGGTGGTGCCTTGAGAGTAAGCCACGTAGTATAACTGCTCCTGTCCGGTTTTCTGCAGAATATAGTTGATCGTTGCTGGAAGGTCATACATGGCCATCTCATGAAAGCTGCAATGGAGATGAGCACATGACAAAATTGCTGTTGCAGACCTTGGGAACGATAGGCAGAACACAGCAAGTAATGTCATGACTACTGGGGAGTGGCTGAGGACTCTGGAAGATATAGGCACCCCTATGGTGTCTTGGTGGTGGTGGTTTATGCCCACTTGCAGATGGTGCAACTGCCAGTGGTGCTGCTCCTCCAGCCTATGGACACTGCTGAGGCTAGCAGGTACATTTTCACCCTTCAGTTTTGCAGAAAATACCTGTAAGCTGAGTATTCCTGGTGGTGAAACTCAAAATCTCTGTGCTTTCGTGACCAGCTATTACCCCGACTGTTTCCGATCCAGACGTCATAGCCGGCATCAGCAAGGATGAAGCCCAGGCTGCCATTGGGCAAGTTGGTAACCCAGTTGCTTCCCTCCAACACCAGGCCATGCTGCAGGAGTACTGCGGGCTTTGGAGCTGAAGAAAGAAGAGGAGGATCATTTTCTCTGACCACTCTCAAAATTGACCACACACACCCAGGTAACACTTTTGCCAGTAACCCCCTGGGGAAGTGACTCCAGTGCAAGGAGATGGCCACCTATGTCATCAGACCCTTTGGAGAGCTGTTTTTGAAGTGGGCTCTTTGGTCATCCCAGGGTAGAGATAATTGATACAGTAAAGCTGAAAAATAAAGTTGGACTCCACACTGAATGGAGCCCAGTATATCACGCTCCCAGGAAGAAAGAAACCAAGCCCCAAGTCTGTCTGGACACTGGCTGTGCCCTTTACATGGAGACTACCTTTCTCACGGCGCCATTTGTTTGGCTCACTTACTCTGGGTCTGACCAAGAGACACTGAAAACCCAGCAGAGTCTAAGTATCTCTCATAACATGGTGGCACCATGCTGCCCCCTTGCAAGAGACACAGATCAAGAGGGGTCAGGACCATCTCTTCAACCCACTTCTGCCCACTTCAGCCATATAGGTGAATCTCACCTCCCCAGAACAAACTTAAGGTCTTTTTTACAAAGGACCAGGAAGCCTGAAGTGCCATAGGAAGACAGTGGAAGAGAGACTATGGAAACATTTAGTTTGGAAAGGTCCTCTGGAGATCTTTTCTCCAACTCCCTGCTCAAAGCAGGTCCAATGTCACAGCTACAACAGGGCCATCATAAGGATATCTGAATTCATATGGTAGGGCAACCACAGGTTGCAGCATGAAAAAGTTCAAATAAAAGTGACTTTCCTCTCTTTTTTTTTTTCTTTTCTTTTTTTCTTCCTTTGTCTCCTCTTTTTTTTTTTCTGTTGGATTTTAAACCCTCAATATAAGACTCACATTTCCACCCTGGACAGCTGAGGACAAAGTGTCCTGAATAGAAATCTGGCTTTTTACATTTATTTGCCATGTTCATGCACCAGTCCTCCTGCTTCCCAGGAAAGGGACACGCTGCCAAGAATGGGACATCACCCCCTCCATTTTGAAGCAGTGGTTCAAGTGAAGAACAGAAAGGAGCCAGAATGGTGTGATGGCATGGGATTGGACACATGGGGGTTTTTTTGCTGACAAACGCTTTTTGCCGTTCCCCTGGCTGGCTTTGAGCTGGGGTAAAACCTGTGGCAAGGTTTCTCTGTCCCATTCATTCTTCTTATCTTTTCTTTCCTCTTTGGAGCAGATCCTCTCAGAACAAGAAGTCTGGCATGGTGGGCACTTGCATTTCTTCTGTTCCTGAGGCTAATCCTACAGGGAAAGTTATCTTCTTGAGGACCCAGCCCATGATGAGGCAGCCGTGACCATGGCCCACTCCAGCCCAGCAGAGCTCTCAAGGTCCCTGGAGCAGACAGACCTTCTTGTGGCACTTACGGGGGCAGAACAGGCTGGAGCCCTGTGCCTCTGCTTCGTGGGAGGTGCTCATGCTTCCTGGGTTGTCTCTGCCATGAGGAATCCTCTGAATGGTCAGGTAATAGCCATCATCTGTCACCACTTCATGTTCCTCGTAGGGGTACCCGTGGTAGCGGACAATTTCACCCTGTGAGAAGGGAAGCACAGCATGGGATGGGTCCTCAGACAGCTGGGGGTCTCTGTCCCGAAGGATGTCAGGGAGACCAGCTGGGTGAAGCCAACAGTGACTGCCCTGAGCCGGCGGTGGAGACTCCTGCTGTCAGCGGGAGGGTGGAGTACGGTCCTCCCAATGTCCCTTCCACCAACGCTGCAGTGATGTCATGACTTCAGCTAAAATTTTTGGCAGGTGTGAGTTTCCCTTACTCCCTGAGCAGGTCTGGTAATGAAAGACCCATTGTTGCTTTTCATGTTGCAATCAACATTTGTGAAGAGCAGGGCAGCAATGGAAGTAAAGCTCTAAGCCAGAGACAGCTGCATTGACCAAATCTGTTGACTTGGCTGAACTCCATAAAATGCCTGCCATAAATTTCCGTGTATGTAAACATAGGGAGACAAGAGTTCTAATAAAACCCTGGTACCAAACCCTGATGAAGACACATGCATCAATGGGTCCTGTCCAGACTATGGCAGCATGGGTAGCTTGCATGCCCAAGCAGGAAAAGAAGGGAGAGAAGTCAGGACTTACGACATCCATGGACACCTCGGGGCTTGCATCTGACTTTTCACTGATGCACGTTAAATAAGCAACAGTGATGAACAGCCACATCACGGCGTTCTGCAAAACAGTCAACATGGTGAGCATGAGAGACATTGATGGAACCAACACAGAAGCCAAGGATTCTACACATTTCACTTGGTATGCACTACGCTTCTGTTAGTATATCAATCTGACCACTCAACAGGTGAAACAATTATAAATTTGAAATCCTCTAATTGGTTCTAGAAATTACTCCTTTTCCTTATATTGAAAAATGCCAGAGTCCAAACTCCATCAGATTTTAATCCTACATTCTCTATTAGATCCCTGTGTTCAGGAAAATGCATGTGTATGTGTACAGATATGCTGTCCCAGGCAAATCTGGTCTTTGAGGGGATTAATTTAAAATGGTGGCTCAGATGGTCAGAAGAATAGATTATTTGGTTGAACTGATAACTGGACCAATCAGGAGTAAACTACCCAATTTTAAGTTGCAGGACCATAGAGGTTTTGTTCTTAATATGAAATCAAATAATGTGATTTGGTTGGGCTCTTCTTATGGCTGAAAGAGACCCTGGGACCTACTTAAGTTGCTTTTGCAAACCCAAGTGAAATACTGTCCCAGGGGACCCAGTGTTTTTCCTGGGAAGGATTTTGAAGTATCTGTTTTGGCATGTTCCTACCACAAACAATCTTACTATCATTTTATTTGTTGGAGACAACAAATTTGCAACAGAAATACTGCCTCAGCTGTCATGTGACATGCTTAAATAGTTAAATTGCGTAGAGTCCACAGCAAGGAGCCCCACCAAAACCCCACTGAATGCATGGGCTGTGTGGGAAGCAGAGGCCATGGCTGGATGCCAGCGCCACGTATTTCGCATGCACCGTATTTCTCTCCTGGAAAATATCTTCCCAGCTAAAGAAAGGAGAACTGCAAGCAGGTTTCTGTTGTTTTTCAGCTAATCCTTATAGTCTCCTCTCTCTTCTGCTGGAGGAACCGGCTTCCCATGTTGCAGGAGGTGGTTTTGCAGCTAGGGAGAAGGCCACCTGCTCCCTCTGCTGTCCGTAGAGCAGATACGTGGAGGATCACACAGGCACTGCTGGAGGGGACCTCGAGACACCCCTTGTCCACCCACCAGCTCACAGCAGGCTGTTGCCAGCATGAGGAGTGGCAGTGGCTTGGCCCAGCAGAGCCCTGCCCCCTGCCAGAATGGTGACACCTCACCTCCCATGGCTGCTCCCCACTTCGGGGGACGAAGGACTCCTCATCTCCACTCTGAACCCTCCGGGCTGTGGTTTGGGGCTGGAACCCCCTTATTGTATTGCCAGTTGCTGCTGACATCCCTGCTATACAGCAGGGTTCTCCTTCCCCAGGGGAAGACGGTTGAGGGGTTGTTCCTGGGGCACTCCTGAGAAGCATGTGGGTCTCTGGGACACACGGACCGAGGTGGGAGGCATAGCAAGGACAGCAGCCACACACATTCAACACAGCCCTCCTGCAGCTTCCCAGCCCCAGACAACTCTGATCTTGTTACTCTTAAGACTGAGACTTTAAGCAAAAGCAGAGAGACAGAAAGCATTTTTGTGGCATAAAGTCAGGAGAACAGCATGCAAATTCAGGGGAAGAGCCTTGCCTGGGATGGTCCTTTCCTCCTAACAGCCAACCTGCAAAAATATTGTTTTTTGAAGAATCCCTCGGCTCAGCAGACCTTGAGAGCTCCCAATGATGTCCGAAAGGTGCAGCAGGGTTAAACCTCTTCCACCAGCAGGACCGTCCTGATTCCTGAGCACTCCCACTGCAACTCCTGCGAGCAGAAACAACTTCCCCTCAGACCCAGGACTCCTGGGGAAGCCCCACTGTTCCATCCGCAGGGCTCTTCAACTACCTACAGCTCTCTCCTGCTGGGAGAATCCACCTGGGATGGCCCCTTGCTAGCAGCCTGTGCAAAGGCAGAGGCACCCAAGGAGGAAGGATTATCCGTTGTGGTCCAGGGGCTGCAGCAGAAGAGGCTGCCTTCCCAATGTACACCACGCAGGAGGCCCCAGCCGCCTGAGAGCGCCGCTCTCACCCACCACGTCGGGCTATTATTGCCTCGGCTCCACGCATTTGGGAGTGTCACAGGTCGCCACTCCCTCTAATCCTTTCTACTGTGAACATGTAATTTACCTGAGGGCTGGAGTCTGCTCTGAAAGGAGACACCCTTTCTACCCAGGCTTGCTTGGGAATATTTTCATGGCACCGTGGAAGAGTTGAAAGCTGTAACAAATTCATTATTTTCGCTTGATACAGCACTGCATCATCTGAACGTCACATGCAGCCTCTGGACCATTCTCCACCTGCACTGGGGCTGGCATTGGTGCAATGGGCTGGTGTTGGTGCATGAGGCTGGCGTTGGTGCAAGGGGCTGATATTGGTGCAAGGGACTGGTCTTGGTGTAAAGGGCTGGTATTGGTGCACAGGCCTGGTGTTGGTGCAGGGGCGTAGCAGGGTGTGTGGGGCTGGCAGTGTTGCATGGGGCTCGTGTTGGTGCTCAGGGTGTGTGGGGCTGGCAGTGTTGCATGGGGCTCGTGTTGGTGCTCAGGGTGTTGTGGGGCTCATGGGGCACCACAGGGTGAATTGGGCACTGCAGAGTGCGTGGGGCCAGTCTAGCTCATCCTAGCAAACTCTGGTGGGAAACTCACCCAGCTCTGCTTGCCTTTCCTTTTTGCCTCCTGGTGTGTAACAAGCCACCGCCTGGAAATGCAAAACCTCCCAGTCCCCGTAATGGCTGCTGGAAATGTCATTAAATGACTGCTCTTTAAAAAAACAAAAAAGAAATCCATCCCCAGGGAGGGAAGAAGCTGGGGATGAAGCTATCTTTTTCTTCCACCAGCCATGGGGTGCAGTTTTGGTGGGAGGACATGTCTTCTCTTACTAAGCACAAATGATGCCCATCAGGATCACAGTGAGAGGTGACTTTCTCTGCTGGCTATCTGTGCCCACCCAATTTTCAGTCCATCTGGTCAATTATCTCTATGTCTGCTTATCACAGCCCTCATTATGTGTTTTTGCCTATCCTGCACTTCTCCCACAGACTGCACCTCCTCCCAGTCTTTGGCCAGCCTTTGGCCATCCCTGCAGGGATGACAAGGGGTGGCATGGGCTGTGGGTGTCATTTTTGGCAGCGCTGCCTTTGAGGACGCCTCTCGGCTCCTTGACAACGTGCCCAAGCACTGGCACTCTGCAGCAACCCTGTTCTGACTTTGCATGCTGTGGGCTCTTGTCTTCTCTCCCAGTGTTGAGACCTGCCAGGTCTGGCCAAGCCGCGCTTGCTGAAATGCAAACATACATTCTTTGGAAAGCCTAAATAATTCCACTTAGATTTGAAGCTGTAATGACTGGTCTTTACTAAAGACTAGCTGTACGCAGTGCCAGAAGCCCTCCCAGCCTGGCTCACATGAGCGGTGACTCAGACCTTTCCCCTGCAAGGAAAGGTGGAAAAACAGGATCAAGTATGCTGAGACAAGAAATTACTCCTCCTTCCTTGCAGCAGATATTAAAGCCAAAATAACTTGCCTTCCTTTTGGAGACAGGATGTCAGAGAGACTTGTGGTGGAACAATGGACACTCCTGGTCGCTGCAACAAGTCCGGGGCCATGTTACTTCGCTTATTACTTGAGTCTGGTGGAGAGAGGGCAAAGCAGGAGCTGAGTCTTCAGCAAGGTGCTCCCGGAGATTTCCAGTATGCAGACCATGACACAGCTCTTGCTGGGGGTGGAGACTCTCCAGAGAGGATTCAGCACATCTGCTGAGGCTTTGTGCACCACTGGGGTGCAGACTTGCCCCCTCCCCTGCCCCCTCCCCCCTTTTTACACCACTTGCAGATGGTATCTCGCTATCACCAGCGCTGCAGCACCAGGCATACCACCTGCCTCTCCCACAGCACTGACAAAATCAGGCTGGAAGGCCCTTAGAATGACCTGAATTTGGGATGAATTACTACACAGACTATTAAGGCATGAGCGAGTCGGGAAAAACAGCCACAATCAGATCTCAAAGCATCAGCATTTTCTTGCTGGCAGGCTTATCTGCCATCTGCTGAAAGGAGACCTGTGCATGCTGCAGCCTGCAGCTGGTGGGATGTCTGGGCTATGTTGGCATCCCCAGACAGGCAGAAGGTTGTAGAAGGAAGCTGCCAGCTCAGGCCAGCATCTGACCCTGAATGGGGAAGAGATGCAACAAGCAGTGTGTACCAAGTGTCAGCTAAGGAGAGAGATGGTCTAGGGAGCTTGTTAGGCTCAGCACCGCAGCACGATGCAGACTTCCAGGCTTGAAAGTGAAGGTCACCGCTGGAGAAAGAGTATATTTCTCTTATCTGTCTAAAAGCAACTAAAAATCCATTTAAAAAATAGAGATAAAAATTAAGAATTCCAAGCTTAAAAGCCAAGAAGCTTTTACAGAGCTTACAGAGTCCTTTTATAGAGGACTGTATGAGGTTTGGTAGTTTTTTGTTGACATCGCTGACATGAGGCCC
The DNA here is from genome assembly GCA_003697955.1 of Calidris pygmaea. Lineage (NCBI taxonomy): Eukaryota > Metazoa > Chordata > Aves > Charadriiformes > Scolopacidae > Calidris > Calidris pygmaea. Next base: position 201,481 of record QJSC01017316.1, read on the forward strand.
TGGTAAGCAGCACACCTCCCCAGAGACTGTGTCAGGCTGGGAAATGCCTGCCTCTGTACTTCTCGTTAGGGAGTTGCCTACAACTCTCAACTGTCACCTTTTCTTAGTTGTGCTGCTTGTTACACGAGCAGATTGGGCTGCCTTATCCAGCTCCAGCACCTCTTCTGATGCAGCGGGTCTTTCCTCTTTCAGTCTGCAGAGCTGTGAAGAGGCTCTGCATGGGCACTGCAGATTTGGGGGAAGCCTCTTCCTCATGCTGGTCCATGCCGTCACAAACTTCCATTCTTCTGTGCTACCGGCCCCTTTTCCCTTTGGTGTGTGCTGGTGGGGGAGTTTTTGGTTGTTTGGCCATGGGATGTGGGTCCACTGCAGACTGCACTTGTGAACAGCTGTCTATCTCCTTCTCAGCCTCCCTGTCACTCGGCCAGCCTCGGCCACTCGCAGAGGAGACCAGCCTCCAGCGTAGGTTGAGTCCACACTAGGAAAGGGAATAGCGGCAAAAAAAGAGTCAGCAAGGAGCTCCTTTTGAGAGCTTTTTGAAGCCGGGCAGAGGCTTTCTCAACAAGCTGCTGCAGCTGTGAAGTTGGCACTGATGGGGGCTGAGGCTGGACCACAGACCCTCAGAGGCTGCTGCCAGCCAGCAACATCACCAGGATGCCCTGTCTGGCTCTGCATTTCTTTTCTCTGCAGCTGTGGAGGAGGAAGAGGGGGAGAAATTAGCTCCTTCACAAGTTGTCTGTGTTTTTCAGCTGGTTATAAAGCTTTTTTGTGTTCCTTCTGATACAGACCAGGCAAGATGTTTCTTCTTGTGTGTGCATCTTTGCTGTTGAGTTTCATTTAGCAAAAAAACTTGGACTCAGGTTTTTCTGGTTTGTCAGTAGCAAAGTGCAAAGTCTGTTACTGAAAAAAAGACCACAACCCAACCCAAAAAGCCTTAGGGCATCTCTGTCTATGGTTTGCTTTCCTCCTTTGTCACCAGAGGGAGAAGCAAGGTTTTGTGCAGTCTGCACTGAGCTCCATTGCTACCTTATCATTTTATTGTTTCCATGACCTCTCTCCCCTCCCTCTGAAGATATTTTTCAAACCACTGAAGGTTGGCAGCAGTATGGAAAGATGTTGTTGACTTCATAGAGAGCCAGTTGTCCCCTGGATGCTGGGCTGTGAGTCATGGAGCAGCTCCCTCCTAGGCTCCTTCCTGGGCAGTGGGATGTGTGGCTGTGGCATGTTGCGTTGGCCAAGGGGCGGGTCCAGCCCTGGAGATGCATCTTCCCAGACTCCATCCATTCCCACTGAAGTGTTCTCAGGCCCCTCAGTATCTCTGAGCTTCTCTTTGCTCTCTTGCTTGAGCACATCCTGACTCCAACTATGATTTTGCTGACTATTGGCCATGCACATGCTGGTTGTGCTGAAGGCACTGGGCACTATTAAAATGTGCCAGCAGAAACACAGTGGTGGCTCCGCAGATCGTGCCAAAGCAACCTCCTCAGATGCTCTGTGAGTCTCTTGGTGAGGTGCATGTGTTTGGGAGCCCACCCTTACATGGACAGACAAAGCCACTGGGAGGTGACACCCATCACACATGTGCTGGGTGCTCTTGGGGAATACACAGTGGCTTTTCACCCCCAAATAACAAAGCAAAGGTTGTGAGGTGCTCAAAAGTAGAACATGCCAAGAAGGACTTGTGCTGACATGTGGCTGCCCTGGCTGAGAGGAAAGGGAGAGGGCTCGCCTCAGTGAGCAGTCTTCTGGATCTGCCAGGCAACTCATTGAAATGCATCTGAGCCTGTTCGGCCAGTGGATACCTGCCTTTGAACTGGGGGGATTCCCCACTTCTTGGGGCCCTGTCCCAGGGATGCCCCACTTGTTTCCAGGCTTTTTCCTTGGGTCTGGCCAGGGTATCCCCTGCTGCACCTTGTTCCGGTGCTAGGAACTAGCAGAGTCTGGTCCCAGAGCCTCTGGGACCCCTTCGGGCAGGAGGAGATGCCATTGGGTCCCCTTTCACCTTCTCATCTCCTGCTGAGCAAGCCCAGCTCCCTCAGCCTCTCCTCGCACACCCTCGTCTCCGCCCACTGTTGCCAGGGTGTCTCCAGGCTCAGTCCGATTTGAGGATGTCTCACTAGTCCCTGGGAACCCAAAACTGAATACACCATAATTATTTGGCCTCCCCAGTGCCACACAGAGGAAATAACCCCCTGCCAGGGCTTACATCCACATGTGTATCTCCTCTGGCTTGAGGGGAGCAAGAGGGCTGGGGGAGGAGTCATCCTTCCCATGGAGCATCCAAGCCTGTCCAGGAGGAAAGGTTAAAGAGGTGGGGCTGGAGAAACAGAGGAGGTAGGTGTTGAGAGAGTCATGGGCTCACAGCTTGTGCAGAGAAGCACAGAGGGCAGCAGGCGTTTCTGGAGAGGGTGTGAAAGGAAGGACCTCTTGAAGGACCAAGGAAGATTCACTGGGCTTTTCTGCAAGCCACTGAGGTAGATGAAGGTGAACCTGGAGGCCAGAAGCTGCCTGTGAGGACACAGGGAACAATGACAGAGCTGTGTCTAACTCTACCTGCTGCCCTTGGTGGGGAGTGTCCCTGCCCACATCCTGGTGGGAGCTGGTTTTGTTGCACCTGGGGGCTTTCTGGAGAGCTCCTGCAAGGAGGTCTGTGCATATCTGCCTGCGGAGCTCTGTGCATCTCAGGAGTCTCCTCTGTCTGAGCCTGCTCTGGTGCCGAGGGAGAAAGCTCTTATGTCATATCTGCTGATGCTGGAAGTGGTGGGGGGAAGTCAGCTTTGGGCTGGGACAAGGGTGGGATCCAGGTTTTGCAGAGTGCCTTGGTCTTGAGCAATGACCCAATACAAGAGCTCTTTCCAGCCCATTTTATGCAGCGGGGAAGGCAATTCCCAAGCCTGGTCTCTTCTCCTCTTGTTGCTTCTACTTTCTGCCTTGGAGGGAGCCATGCAACAGTTGGCTCCACTCATGGCCCTGAGATGTAGTCTTCGCTCATATCCCGGCCACATCCTCATGTCTCTGAGTGATGTACAGTGGTCTAGAGTCCAGCTCATGTGTGCTGGGGATGAGCTGGTGTCAGCCCAGCTCTGGATCTTGCCTACCCTGTAACATCTTTCCTCCTTTTTCAGCTGAAGACAGCACGTGGTGCCATCCATGACTACCTTCTCACAATCCATTGAGTGGCATGCAGGTGGCCGCCACTGTTAACAAGCATGTCCCTAAATAAAAGGACACAGAATGCACTTTTGATGTGCGGCTCATGGGCTCCTGGAAGAACAAGTCATGACCTGGTGGCCTGGTAGCAGCGGAGGGCTATGAAGGACTTTGGGGGCAGGGGAGAGAGCCACAGGTATCACGAGATGGCCAGTCTCAGCATGTTTCCAGCTGTGCCATGACCATGGGCTGAGCTGCCCAGAGCAGCCCAGGAGCTAGGGAAAGATTTCCAGTGCCTGGAGGTGGACAGCCAATTCAGGTACTCCAGGATTTGGGGTACTGGGGAAGCTGGCACTGCCACCCCAGACTGAGTTGGCCCTGCTGTCGTTCCTGGACTCTATCGTTCCCTTGCTCACTTCCCTCCAAGGTGAATTTTCTTGCTTCTGCTCTGTTCACCAGAAAAGCAAAGGCTTTCCACCATGTCTGCACACAGGGACTAGGAAAGTGGAAGAAACAGCTCCTTCAGGAAGGACAGAGGCATCACCTTGATGATGATGATCATCATCATCATCAACCTTATTGATTTGATAACAACTTTTTCTCTATGGGGAACAGGCCCAGGGTTCCCCAAAGATTTTTCTGATGGCCAAGGAGCATCTGGTCCCTGCAGGTGGGAGTTGCCAGTTATGTCTCACCAGCATTGCACCCAAAGACTTAACTGTTGTCAACTGTAAGTGTCAAGCCAACATGATCTGTTCTTTCTTGGGTGCCACTTTTTGTTCCTGGAACAAAAGAAGAAGTAGCCTTCAGACCTGGTGGTCAGCATCTTACTCAGACAGATGGCTTGTAATGATCCCTCACTGGACCAGTGGGTTACTGAAAGGGACATCTCTGCCCTGCACAGGTTCCTGGGGTTACCTGAAGGTTGAGCTTTGGACCAAAGCATGGCCAGCATTGCTGGTTCTAGCTGTGCGAAGGCTGTGGTATGGGTGTTGTGCTGGAGGAGAACATGTCAAAGAGGTCTTACCATTGCTGCTGAGACTCTGTGCTGAGACGAGCTCTTGCAAAACTTCCTCATGAATCAGCATGAGAGCTAGGTCATGGGCAGAAGGCACGAGATTCAGGAGTGATGCCATCAGTGACAACAAACGTAGGTCTCAGCAGGCACAGACACCTGAGTGCAGCTACTAGACTCCCCTGTAGATGTGGTTCCCCTGTAGGTTTTGGGGAGCTGTAAGGAACAGTCACCACTCTTCTTCCACCTGAGGCACCACCAGACACCTATCCCACAACAGGGAGTTTGCAGAGCCCCATGCAGGCACAGCATGAATCATGTTGTGTATTTGATGTGACAAATGCTTGCAACTTATGGAGCAAGGGAGAGGCAAAACTTACTATTTTCTCTGGGCTAAGTAGGTTACACTACAAAGGCACAATCAGGGCCTTAAATGAGGCCTTTTAACCTCAGAAGGCCTCCAGAGAAGAGGCTGCCACATGTGAGGACGGTGTCTGGATTGGGAACACAACTGGTCTAGCAGAGAGCTGGACATTTCTGCTGAGCAGGAGGAGCTTGGGGAGCTCAGGCACACTGATGCTTGCTTAACTCCTGGGATGAGATCAGACACATGTACCCACGTGCCCTCTTTCATAGTTTCATTAGCCTCTGTTGCACTTGAGCTGCCACAGGACTCTGTGGAGCTGGGTGGCTCAGCAGAGCAGTCCTTCCTATATCCACCTTGCAAACCTCCTGATCAACTCCTCTGTGGCTGTTAATCCCACTGAAGCCTCTGCTCAGGAGGCTTCCTCAGCTGTCTAGCAGTCCTCTGGTCCAACAGTGTATGTATGTGTCAATCAACAGTTGGAGCATTTCTCCTGCTGGGCTACCGCTCTTTAGTCTTCCTCAGACAGACACATAGTTTAGGTTGGACAGACACTTGGAGGTCTCTAGTTTCTAGCCAGTCTCAAAGCAGGCGGATTTTCCAACTAGATAGGCTGCTTAGGGCTTTGTCCTCTTCAGCTTTGAGCATCTCCAGGGATGAACACCCCAACAACGCTCTGTGCATCTGTTCCAGTGCTTAAATATATCTGCTGAGAACTTTTTCCCCCTAGAATCTGACTGCATTGCTGGGCCTTCCACTAGCTGTTGATCTTACTCTGCAGGACACTGGACAAGAGATAATTGATTATGTTGACCTTTCCTGGGACAACACTTTAGGAATGTTAATATAGGAAATGCCACTCCTGTAATGTTTTAGGGACAGGTAGAAGTCATCAGAGTACAAAAGTATCTTGCTCCAAATGGGAAACTGTTGCAAAATCTTCCTCTTCTTGGCAGCCAGTAATAACTTGCATGTCTTCTACTCTAGTTATTGCAGGCTGGTAGATTTTCCTGCCACTTCTTAACCATTTACTTGTGTTTCCATTCTTTACAGGTACCTGTGTTTGAGGCTTTCAGTGCAAGGTCCACCATCTTGCATAAAAGGAGCCTTGGATCTTTTCCTTGCTCAAGTTGATGGTTAAATGCCTACTTTGTTCTATGGCATGGTTTTCACTCTCTTTTCTAGTAGGAGTGCCCACGTTTGCCTTGTCAGGCACATGCCTGATGCTGCCTAAAAGGTCACTTAGGGCAGGTCATTCCTATTCCGGTATCTTGCCATCTCCATGTAAGCTTTCTCAAGACAGGAAAGGCTGCAAACTTAGCCATCCAAGCCAAGTAGGAGTGCAGTGAGCAGCAAGGTCATTGACAGAGATGTTCGTCGGTGTTTGATGTAGCGGAAGTGTTCCTACAAGCCTTTTAAACTTCTTGTACTTCCTTTGGATTTCATTGCACTTTCTTCAAAACTCGAGGTGACTCAAAAAACCACCCCAAACTAGTTTTTCACTGTGTCCTCTCCACATTTTTCAAAATACTAAACCTTCTCTGCTGAATGTGCTATATCCACCAGAAGCACTAGAGATACACACTCTGGTTTGCACAAGCTGCTGTAAAAGAGTTTAGAAAAAGGCTACAGGACAAATCTTCAGGTAAATAAATTCTGCTTTTTGGATTGCTTGGACTGTGCTATCAGCACCACGAGCCCTGAATTTGTCATGACATTTGTGCTCAAAGAAACATGGTGTGAGTGGTTACAGCCTTGCACTGGGTTACAAAACCAGCCCACTTCCTCCAGGACCTTGCCTGGGTGTGGGGAATGGTACCCAAAGGCCCTGTAATTAAATGAAGCTCTTGCAAGGTGCCACATCCTGCTCTTTCATGTGAGCATTTTAATTTAGGAAAACAATCAAACAACAATTCTGTTAGTGAACACCACAGTAAGCATGGGTCTAAGCCAAAGGTATTTTGCACTGAAGAGGAAATATTCTGCTAAACAATGATACCACCCCAACAGTCGCAAGCACTTTGTGACCCATTCTGTCTTCTACTGGGTTGATTCTGCACCTGGACGTTCACTCCTTGAGCTCCTTCGACCAAGGTGACACTGTCCTTCCAGGGCTGTGGATAAGCTTGGTCCATGTTAAACAGGGCAGAACATCTCCATGGCCTGCAGTTACTGGCTCAGAGCAGGAACTGGTGCAAGAGATCCTATCCCTGCATGGGAATGGGCTGCTCCATTACTCAGGGAGGATGGTGGCATTTGTGCTGTTGGCCTAATTCAAGAATAACTCAGTATCCATGGAGTAGATGCTGCCGCTGTGTGTGAAAAGGGTCTTCTCCAGTCAGTCTGGTTTGGCCCTGGAAATGATACAGCCTGACTTGAGTTGTTGTACTGTGTACTGTTGTACTGTGAAATGAGGGGGTTCCCTTTGGTCCTGGTCTGGGCTTTCTTCTAACCCAGATGACCTGTTGTATTACAAGCTTTGGACTTGAAGCTGCCTGAAAAGAGCCTGACTTGCTGGTTGTCCTGCAGAGACCTGCTGCTGGCAAAACACATTTGTGGCTTGTTCAGATCAAGGCACCAACTGGGAGTCCCCTGTCAGAGTTGTGGTTCCTGGACCTGCATAACCCACAGACAGGAGGAAACTTTCTTAACGTCTTAATGTCTTAATGTCTTTGCTGCCGTGAAAGTCACAGCCAAAAGCATCTCAAAATCCTGCATCAACAGTATGGCCAGGGCAGACATGTCTCCAGAGGTGGCTGGTAGTAAATTCCCAGGGAAGGTATGAGCAGGGCTGTGGCATGGGGAGGCAACTTTGAAAACAATGTTTGTGGCCAATACTTCAGATTTATCTTACATGCAGGAACCATAGTCAAAGACGTGTGAACTGTGAGCCTGCAGTCCCAGGGCCCCATGAGCCCTGGCTTGGCAACAGGTCCTACTGTGCTTTGGTCTTGTGACTATTATGCCGGCCTGGATGAACAAAGAGGTCTTGGTGAGACTTGAGAAAGAAAGGATGGTTTGCCACCTTTGGATAAGGGGACAGGCAACTCAGGAGGAGTACAGAGATCTTGTTAGGTTATACAGAGAAAAAATTGGGAAGGCAAAAGCCCAGCTGGAACTCAACCTGGCCATTAATATAAAGGACAACAAAAAAAGTTTCTATAAATACATCAACAAAAAGAGAGTCAAGGAGAATGTCCATCCCTTACTGGATGAGGGGGGAAACATTGCGACCAAGGGCAAGGAGAAGGCTGAGATACTTAATGCCTTCTTTGCCTCCGTCTTTAATTGTCANGGAAGATAAGGATGGTGAGCAGAACAAATCCCCTGTAATCCAGGAGGAAGCAGTCAATGATTTGCTTATACACCTGGACACGCATAAGTCTATGGGGCCAGATGGGATTCACCCAAGGGTACTCAGGGAGCTGGCGGGAGAGCTCACCAAGCCTCTCTCCATTATCTCTCAACAATCCTGGTCAACAGGAGAGGTACCAAATGACTGGAGGATGGCCAATGTGACGCCCATCTACAAGAAGGGCTGGAAGGAGGATCCGGGAAACTATAGGCCTGTCAGCCTGACCTCGGTACCGGGAAAGATCATGGAGAGGATCATATTGGGAGAGCTCTCATGGCAAGTGCAGGGCAGGCAAGGGATCAGGGCCACCCAGCATGGGTTTATGAAAGGGAGGTCCTGCTTAACCAACTTGATCTCTTTCTATAACCATGTGACCCACTTTCTCGATGTGGGGAAGGCTGTGCATGTTGTCCACCTGGACTTCAGTAAGGCCTTTGACACTGTCCCCCATGGCGTTCTCCTGGAGAAACTGGCGAATCATGGCATAGACAAGTGTACCCTTCACTGGATAAAAAACTGGCCGGAGGGCCGTGCCCAGAGAGTTGTGATTAATGGGGTGAAATCCGGTTGGCGACCGGTCACCACTGGTGTCCCTCAGGGCTCAGTTTTGGGGCCAGTCTTGTTTAATATCTTTAGATCTAGATAAGGGGATTGAGTGCACCCTCAGTAAGTTCGCAGATGACACCAAACTAGGTGGGAGTGTTGATCTGCTTGAGGGTCGGAAGGCTCTACAGATGGATCTGGACAGACTGGATCAATGGGCCAGGGCCAACGGGATGAGGTTCAATAAGGCCAAGTGCCAGGTCATGCATTTCGGTCACAACAATCCCAGGCAATACTACAGGCTCGGGGAAGAGTGGCTGGAAAGCTGCCCAGCAGAAAAAGACCTAGGAGTGTTGGTGGACAGCCGCCTTAACATGAGCCAGCAGTGTGCCCAGGTGGCCAAGAAGGCCAACAGCATCCTGGCCTGTATCAGGAATAGTGTGGCCAGGAGGAGTAGGGAAGTGATCGTGCCTCTGTACTGGGCACTGGTGAGGCCCAGGACTTTTATCTTTCTTTGATAAAAGAAAGTATCCCAACAGAGTCAAGAGGGTTTATTATCCTGTCAGTTGATCATTTTATGCTTGGAGAAATTGGGTGTTTTTATCACCATCAGAGTTTAGGTGTCTTCTGAAGGGTCTGCTTTGCAGTTCTTCATCTGAGCTCCCTGTTTTTCACAAGCATCAGCTCTGGTGCTTCCCATTGAGCTGAGGCAGTACTGTGAGTCCTCCTGGCTGTGGTTAGATGTTTTCCTGGGTCTCTATCCATTTTGGCTGTGTGGAGGGAATGGGGTGTCCCTGGACTCCTAGCTTTGGCTTGGCTGGATTACCCAGGGCTGATATGTGGGGAATGGCACCTCTGAGAAGGAGTGGAGACCATCTCTGCTCTCCTCTGTCCTACTTGCCTGTGCCCAGGGCCTCACAGCTGAGAAGTGGTTTGCCAGTTGCATTAATGGTTCTAGGTTTGGATGACGGGACATGTTGCAGTCTCTCTTCTGAGGAAGGCACTGCTGGGCTATTCTCAAGTTTGCTGATGTGCTCTCGTACATACTTTGTCCTGGTGCTGGATGCAAGTGGTGGTAGGACCCACAGCTGAGTGATCCAAAACACCTCAGACAGCCTAGGGATGCCATGAGTCAGTGCTGGAGCTCTGATGTGTGGCAGAATGCAGCTGTGCTAGCTGAAGATGGGCAGTCGGGGGCTGGAGGAGATGGCCCTGCTGTGGCTGAGCTCTGTGGAGGCAAGGCTTGCTGGGCGGTGAGGCAGTGAGCTGGGCAGTGAGCTGACATTCACTGCTGAGTCCTCCCCTGCTGGGGCAGAAGCAGGGGAGGCTCCACCACAGGCTGGCTCCAGACCACACTGGATAGCTGGGGATGGACACAACTCTGATGATTTGTGTGACCCCAAGACTTGGGTGCAGGAGGTGAGGACTGTCATTTTGGCTGGTCTTCATCTGTTCGTACCATGTTTTTACATCAAAACCCAAGAGTCTATTAGTGCTTGCTGAATGCCATAGGTATGTGCAGTGACTTCCTCCTTTGCCACAAAGGCTTTAATCTCTTGGGATGCCAGAAGGAGTTGCTTCTGTAGGTGGCTGAATGCTTGTCAGTCCTCTCACTAACATATGTGGGCTTTGTGGCACAGCTTGTCACAGGTCATGGCCACCATGGTGTGCCACCATGACACTGGTGTGGGTAGCAGAGCCTTCAGCTATGGTGGTGAGCTCCATGACATTTGGGAAACCTTAGTGCCACCACTCAGGAACTGAGCAAGGGGGTGTTAGGTAGAGGAAATCCTCATCACAAAATGTGCAGGGTTGTGAGCCAGGCACGAGTCACAGAAACCACAGGGCAGTTGCTGATCATGGGGCAGTGGAAGGGTCTCTTACATATGATGATGTGTAGGGCTGGCTGCAGATGTAGAGAAGATGGACTGTGGGGACAGAGCTCAGCAGGGTTGGAGACCTCTCTGCCCAGGGAATGGGGAAAGGCCACTCCATCTGAGTCCAGGCCAGCCATGGCTTTTTGAAGAGGACTTCTACAGACCTCTGGTTCAAATTTCTACTCAGAGCAGGATCATCCCCAGTGCTAGCTCAAGACAGCCTTGGTTTTGCCCAGCCAAGCATTGAAAGCCAAGGTGTAGACTCAAGGGAAAGAAGCTGTTTCCTAGGTGACGTGCTCATCAAGAAAAACAATTGGTATGAAAATTCAGGGTTGGTTTTGCAACAAGAAAATGGTGCTGGGAAGCATATTGTCATATCTGGCGTGGGGAGGGCCCCTCTGGCATCTCCTAATTCCTGACTAGGCTTGGCTTCTTGGTCCCTTGTAATCTACACTGCTTGCTGAAGTGGCTATTTCAGTGATTTGATCTGTCTCTGATGTCCCTAGGCATGGCCTGCAACGTCTTGCCTGTGTCTGTATGCAATTGAGCCTGGTGAGAAGGCAGCCACTGTACTTCCTTCCTTCCTGCTGTCCTTCCTACCCTCCTTCCATGTGCAGTTTGAAGGGGCTACAGACTAAAACCACCTTAAAATGGATCCAGCCAGCAGCTGTGGCCTCTGGTGTGGCAGCTGGACAGGACAACTGCCAGTAGGGGAGATCATGTTTAGCAATGCTGTTTGTCTGCAAGATCACAGGATAATCGGACCTCTCCTTCACTCAACCATCACAGTAATTTAATCCCAAAGCATCCTCACCTGCACAGCAAGACATAGACACCCAGATGTTGGTGGTGGAATTGAACACAGAGCAAGACTTGAGTTGACACTTTTTTAAATGTATGATTTCTCTGTTGCCCTCGTGGTGGTGTACAGCGGGTAGGTGTTTCCATTTTCCTGAGAAGCCCAGGAAGACCTTCCCATGCTGGAAGGATGCTGGGAAAATGCACCCACACACCTCCTCTGGGAGGCAGAGTCCTTTCTAGCTCCTGCAACAGTGTCATCAGGGAAATGGACTTTGATGGACCTGTCCTGAAGTCTAGATCCCTTTGGGCTTAGGTGCTGGGGATAGCAGGGCACACCAGGAGCACATGGTGATGAGCTTGAAACCATCCAAGCCAGGAATGGAGCAGGGGGGCTCCTGCAGAACATAACTCTGACACAACCCCTCCTGCTTGCGGAAGGACGCTTTCAGGGAAGTGATGCTTTTCCCAGGCAGGGAGTGGCTGGAGGCAGTTTGTCCCATGCTGCAGTTGCAGCTGGACCAGGGCCAGGTGGGAAGGGTCTGCAAGGTGTGCTTGGGGTGGTTTCCTAACTGCACAGGGGACTGGGAAGCGTCAGCAGGTGGATTTTGGTGAGAGTTAATACTGACATATTAAGACACGTCTACAAATACAAAGCTTAAGCCCATGGCCCTGCACGGTGTGGATGTGGCTCTCAGGTGGACAATAGGCTCTCAGAGGCCGGTCACATCCCTGCAGAGCAGCCACCCTCACCTGGAGAGGGGACTCATTTGTACCAGGTGATGAATGGCAGCACCAGTGGGCTTTAACACTCAACATGAGGACCATAAAAGCAGCTCTGTGGGATCAAATCAGAGATCTGGATAGCCTCTGGTAGTGTCTGGAGGTGTCCTGGGTAAGGGAAAAAAGGCAAGACAGCAGCTTCAGATGTGGCTTTCCCTGAGCCCCTACCAGTCCCAGCTCTCCCCAACTCAGAGCCCCCAGGCCAAATGTGGTCTCTTTCCATTTCAACCCCTGCATCCCGTGGGGACACCCACTGGGTGCTCTTGCTCAGCTGGCTTCAGCCAGAGATGCAGGATGCTGCTGAGTGTCCAGCACCAGACAGAGTCCCATGTGGTGCTGCAGCTGGCATGGTTTGCATTCAAAACACCCAAAGTGTATTGCAGCATCAGACATTGGCGGCCCTGCAAGAAAAGCTGGAGTTTCACAGCATTTGCTCATGCTTCAGTGCACCCACCATCACGCTCATGCCAACTCTGTTACCTCCCAGCTGCTGCAGAGGTGAGATGTGGCTGCTACTGGTGGCCCTGTGCCTGGTCCAGGCTAATGCCATCCCACACACTGGAGCAAGCTGTGACAACCCTGAGCAGTTCATGAACATTGCAAGTGCCAGGGTGTCAAACCCACCCCTCGTGCGGCCCAGGCTTCCCCAGATGGTGTGCCCAAAGTCCTCCCTGAGGAACCAGCTGGGGTTTCCACATACCTGCCATCTGCACCTGGGGTCAGCCAAGAGACTTGGGGCACCAAGAGTTTCCTATTTTTGCATGCGTGTCACTCATTTCATGCCTTCAGCTTGAGGTTGACCTATCCCTAGTCTTCATTTAATGTAGATGGGCCTTCAGGTCTTGTGTATGCAGGCAGAGACGACACCAGAGACGGTGGGTGGCAGGAGTGGCTGTAATTGGGTCAGATGTGGAGTGATAGACACCAGTGGGTCACTCTCTTACTTGGACTGTTGTCCCTGCAGAGCCAGAAGATCCGTTTCTACAGCTATCCCAGTGAAGAGCATGACGTGCTGATGGAGCATGGGTATTTCCTCAGCCTCAACCAGATTCCCCAAGGTGAGGGGGACACTGGACCATCAGGACACTTCACCAAGGGTGAAGCAGCCATGACCCTGGTTAGACATGAGGCAGCTTGCAAGGAGAAACCAGTGCCTTCAGACACAGTTTTGGCAGCTGGAAGAGGGATGAGAAGGTTTTGCCCAGCTGCTTTAAGCTATCTATGGGGATGCAGGAGCTCAGCATGGTTTTTCACTGCATCCAGGATGGGTGCATGACCCAGCAAACCCCAACTCCTTCCCTGGAGCAAACCCCTTGCCCTGGTCCAAGGTTTCCTGATAGCTCAGGGCCAGGGGTGGCAAAAGTCCTTCAAACAAAAAAGCATCAGCAGAGCCAGGGAAATCATGGGAGAAGGGAATATTTAGTATACAGCCTGCAGAAAATAATACTGAGATGCACAAGGCTGTTTTATTTCTATACGAGAAGGGTTTTCTTGCATGAAGTACCCAATTTTTCCTCTTTCAGGATTCAGGACACCTGTGTTGACAGTGTACGGGTTCAGTTTAGACGGTGGTGACTGGGTGGACAATGTCTTCAACAGCGGCTTGGGCTTCATCCTCACAGATGTGGAGTATGACGTCTAGATTGGAAACAGCCAGGGCAATTCGGGATTTCAGGTGAGAAGGCCACCAAGGATGGGGCTGGTATGCTGTGCTGCCAGCACCCACTACCAGATGTCTATGGGAGATTGGGAAATGAGCATCTCCTTCAGCTTCTCCCCTTGCTCCCCAGCTTTCAAAAGATGACCTCCCCACCACGGTGGGCTTCATCCTAAGGCAAACTGGGCAGAAGAATCTGTTCTACATCAGCCACACTTAGGGAAACTCTCTGGGTGAGTGAGGAGAAGGAATGGGGTGCTGGGATGCTACAGAGGACAGGCAGCAATATCTGTCCCAGAATGGAGACTGCTGGGGATGGGACCGTCTTGGCTCATGCAGCCACTTGCCTTCTCAGTCCTTCTGCATGGGAGAGGATTGCCACGTCTTGCCCAGGGATCCAGGCCTGTGCTAACATCCAGAAGCATTTCATTTTATTCAGACCCCGTGTCTCAAAAGGAGGTCTGACATAAGTGTTGTTGGTTTTGGGGCTACTATTGTGATCTCTTGCTGCTTTTCAGGTTTCATAGTGTTTTCAAGAATGCCACACCTGGCTGAGAAAATCAGCTCTTCTTTGTGCTGGCTCCTCTCTACACCTTTCATCACCTCAAAGGCCCTGTGTTAAAGATAGCATTTTTACCAGATGTGGTGCTGAAGGTACGTGAGATGTATGTGTGTTATTATTACCGAAATCCATGAGCTTTCGGCAACTTAAGTTTTCCACATTGCCACTGTGCACTCAGCCCATGCCTGCAGCAGGCACTGGGGACACGTGTGGGGAGACCTCAAACAGCAGGGATGTCCCTCTCCACCCAGTTGAGCACAAACAGATTTCATTGTTTAAAATATACATACCTCTCTATCATTCCTATTTTTGTTTTTGCTTATTGACCTCACCAGACCCCAGTTCTGTAGCCCAGGAGGTGCCCAGAGCAGCCCCACACCACCCCCCTTTCACTCTTTGCTCCAGTGGCTGGAGAAGGTCTGGAAGGGGAGCTGGCAGTCTCCCTGGACGTACTTTTCCTGAGGAGCATCTGTCAGTGAAGGTGGCAGATGAGTGGTATGAGTCTGGCCATCCTGGGCTGAGCTTTAGAAGCTGACACCTTAGAGATGATGGGGGCAACAGCATAGTGTGGAAAGGATGGTAATGGTTTCATGCTGCTCTGAGAGCTGGGTGTGACCATGGGTCAATCTCAAAAGGCTGGCTAGCCCAAATGTGTCAACAACCGTATTGAGGAGTTGCCTGCCAGCACTGGCTGAAGACAAGCAGTTCTCATGGAGAGGGGACGTGCATTGCAGGACCTGCCATGACGGGTTTCCTGGAGCTCTTGCAGGCAATATTTGGAACAAAACCAGCTCCCTCTGGTAGGGAGGAAGGAGAGAGCCACCCTGGACAAGGCATGCAGCAACCTGCTAACAGCTGAAGTCTGTGAAAATGAGATCTTCCTTATTGGTGGGTACAATAAGAACTTGAATATGGTACATGCATCAGCCTCTCTAGGTCACAGCCACCTCCAGTTTTCCTTGCACCTGAAGATAGCTAATGAGATACAAAAATGAGTATAAAAAAATGAAAATAAGGTGTGAAAAGCACTGTTCAAGGCAGTGGTTATTTGGAGATTTCTTTCAGTTGATGTAAAATTTAATGGGGGCTTTGGTAGGAAAGAATCACTTGTGGTCTTGCCTGCAAAGGAAAGGTAACTCCTGCCTCATTTTCTGCTGGCATGGAACAAGTTTATAGAAAAAAAATAAAAGTTGACTGGACCGGTTGTATTTCCATTTTGAAGCTACTCCGAGCTCTAAACAGAATAAAGCTGATGCAGAATATAAAGTTTACATTGAAGTTACAAGACTAGATTTTTTTTTCCTAGACAGATTTTCACCATTCCCAGCTCACTTAGAAAATAATCTTTTTTTGCTGTAGAGCCCACTGGATGTATACCAAGCTATTTTCCAGACTATAAGTCAGTAAAAACTCTTCTCCACTGGGGACAGGTAGAGATTATGATTTTATAATGACTGCAACCGATGCTTTTAGTGTCTGAAGATGATATTTTATAATGCATTCACCCTGGAGACAGGTAAGAAGGTAGAATCAGACAAAGACAATAAAAGTTATTTTGAAGTAGCTGCAACAATGTGTCTCAAAAGCCACAGCTGCTAGCTATTGCTTCTGGCTGTCCAAGATAGAGCCAACCAGATGCCTGCCTCCATCCTGGGTACAGACCTCACGTACGCGATTTTTGGACTCTGTCGTTGCTCTAGCCCATGGGACAGGCACCAGCAAGTGCCAGCCTAGACACTAGGGTTGTGCTGGGCAGAAAGCGCTCACCTGGACCCTGCTGCTGTCCTTTACTCCTGGTGGGGCTGATCCAGGGCATTACCCACATGAGGTTAACCCTTTGTTTCCGTCTTTCAGACTGCCAAAACCAGGGAGTTCAATCAGTTTGACTATGGGGAGAAGAACCAGGAGAAGTACAACTGGGTAAATGGTCTCTATCCATCCATCCTAACTTCCAAAAGATGCATGATGCTTACCTGTGAGATCTATCAGGTTTAAGATGCATGGGAAGAGCACTGTGAACAAAAGGCAGAGGATGAAAAGACAATTTCATGGGGCTCAGGGCAAAATACTGTTGATTTTGGTGAGACATTCCCGAGGTGCCTGCCCATTCCTCCAATACTGCACAACAGATGCCCATGCAGGACAAGAGGTGTGAAGATTGGGTCTGAGCTCATACTGTAGGTAAATAGCCCAGAAATGTCCTACGTGACCCTGGTCCTGTGTAAACATGAGAAAAAAGTGGGTTCGCTGATGTAGCAAGCAGCAGAGGAACACTTGGTTTCATGGGGCATGGATGGGAGGGGTGCTGCCAGCTTCACCCTGCCCTCTTGCTGTGCTGTCCCATCTCCTTGGGACCATTCAGCTCCAGGAGTGGGGCACACTGTGGAAGGGACAGCTGTAGGATCATAACGAGAGTCCATCAGTTCAGAGCCTCTGCTTGAGCTTCCTGCGTTGAGGCCACAGGGGCCAAACTGGTGATAGTGGTGAAAAGATGGAGCTGTACTCCCAGTTTGAGGTATTTCCCAGGGAAGAAGTGTTTGCCCCATGTATATTCCCATGTGGTTTGACTGGTCTCCACCTCATTAACCAGGCTGAAAACCAAAGATACAGGGTGAAACTTCAAGCTTGCAAGATCTGTGAGCTGAGCTGCCCATGTTTCTTATGGGATGCTGCTTTCATTGGCTGCTCCTGTGAAAGTAAAGGTTTGTTTTATGAGCACCATACTCTGCTCCCCCTTTTTTTCCTTTCCTTCTTCCCCTGCCAATGGTGATGGGTGGATTCACTAGGAGGGAAACCAAACTGCATGTAGCCATAGTCAGCCAAGGAGTCATTGGCCACAGACAGGGTGCTCTGCAGAACATCATCATGCATGACCACGGCCTGTTGTCACCAGAGATGAAAGAGCAAAGCTGCATGTGCTGGCACGGTGCAGGTTGGAAAAGCCATGACCACCTTTTGCAATGTTCCAGGGAGCTGGATGTGAGATGGGCTTACAGGAAGGGGCTTGTAATGCCCAAAGCTGCCACCTCCTAGGTACTGCATAGCTGCCCTGCAGTACAACCTTGGTGATGTTCACCAAGGGAAGAGTCAGACTGGGCTTCATCATGGGATTTTATTACTTAAATAGTTCTGAAAAACAAGGGAAAAGAATGTCACTGCCCACCAGAAGAAGTAGGGAGGCTAAAGCACCAGGGCACTCTGTAGAAGGCAGAGTGTTAGCTCACTAAATCAGTGTGAAATAGGATGGCAGGAGATGCTTCTAGGGAGGAGAGAGCAGGATGAAAATCCTGATACAAAAGCTAGTGATCCCGAGGACTTGGGAACAGGTGGCTCCTCCATCCCTGGGTACCACGTGGACTGTTCATGGATTTTTCTCCATCAGACCATTAGACCAACCATCTGCCCGTACATACACTGAGGGGCATCCAGGCTCCAAATGTGATCCCAGTGGTCCCAGACAGGGAAGTGCTCCTGATGAATGAGGTTGGTGATGCAGGGGAGCAAGCCCTGGATCTCCGCAGTAGAGATAACCCAGTCCTCCCCACTGCTCAACAGGATGGTCAGCACAGTCACATCTTCTATCCTGTAAAAGGTCTCTGCCCCAGGACAACCCTGATGCTGGTGTTTGCAGCTGCCCATCCCTCAGGACCCACAGTGGGGCAACAAAGCAGTGGGGCAGCTGGCCCAGTTAGGGGTTCAGGCACAGCAGATGTACGGTGCTCAGTGTGTTGTCACTTGGGCTGTCTTTGAGCATATCTTGTTTCTACCATGGTGTGACAAAGAAGGACTCCTCCACTGCCCTGCAGTACTCTGTGGACAACTCAACTGCTTAGGATGGACCGACAGAGTACAAGTGACCTTGCTGGGTGGGGAGTTTCTCTTGGGCATTGTTTGGAAAATTAGCCCGTTAGGACTTCTGAGAGCTGCCAGCACCGTGTCACTCATCAGCCATCCCCGGGCAGCATTCCCATGTCCACCAGCTGAGGAAGTGATGAACCATGGTTGAACAAACAGCAAGAAATGCAAGGTACATCCACTCTCCTAGTCTCAAGATACCCACCATGAACATTCAGACTATGCTTGAATTACAATTAAATTAAATATTAAATAATATTACTCTCTGAAGGAAGGGACAATCCAATGAGGATTTATCCATGTGGACCTGCTGTAACTTCTGTCAGTCTAGGACCGTCCTCCTAGTTTCCTCCCTGATTAGTCACCTGTACTTTCAAATTAGAATCTTGCTGGCTTGCTCTTTCTCCGACCATTTGTGCTGAAATATCATCATCTTGGAGGAAGGAGCATATGGATGTTGGACAAATTCAGCTGAAAATATTGGCTTTTTCCATCGCTCTTGGTTGACTTTGTGATTGGCAATGGACTGTCATGTGCTCTTGCAATATTCGTCTCAACTTTTTCCATGACCATTTCCTTAGGCCATTACTGGGGATGATATGTAGGTATCTACAGAGCTGCTGGTTGGCTTGGCAGGGCAGGGGTTGCACCAGCATGGCTCGTACATCCTCCAAGGCTGGGATTTTGGTGCTCAGGGAGTCCCTTTCAAGGGTGAGTTGTTTACAACAGGCAGCAGTGTCAACCAGTTGAGCAAGCCCACGCACGGGATGGAAGATGAGGCTGATGGTAGGGACCTGTGTGGCCTCCAGGGAAACATGGAGAGGAGACGCTTCATCAAATCCTGCCACCATGGAATGGTACAATGGAGCAATGTGGCAGACCAACAATCCAGTCAGCCCCGGAGTGACCACTGGTTATCAGGTGCAATGAACAGGAGAATCTGTAGCTGGCCCAATGGAGGAGAATTTTGGTGGATGTGTAGTCCGGGAAATCTGATAGGTACACATCTGTTCAGCTCTGCCAGCAAAGGAAAGTCCTACTGCACACAATAGTCAGTCAGAAATTAATACTCATTTGAGGCTGAAGTGGACAGCACTTGACTGTCATCCAGCCTGCTATTTTTCGCTTTGCCTAGGCTGCCCAAAAGCAGAATACAGAGAACCTTACCCTAGAAAAAACACTGAGGAACAGCTTCAAGATGATCTCTGTGCCTTGAGTGCCCACCTGGCCTCCTGACTTCTCATTCACAGACTCTAATACCTTAGGGCACCTCAGTGTAATCAGCAGCAGAAATCCCACTTTCATCTTTAGGTCAAGCTGATGTCAACAGCAATACAAGGACCTCGTCACATCAGCGTTTTGTTGTTGGTATCTGGCCTGACTTTCCACTAATGTCCACTTCAAGAAAATGCAAGTAAACAACCCAGCATGCTCTCATGCCTATACAGACCTGCGTTGTATGTCCAGACAAGTTGTACAAAGATAAAACACCACCATGAACTGTCAGGAAACCTTGACCCAGGGCAGGGGGTTTGCTCTGGGGAAGGAGCCACCTTTCCTCTCCTTCCTCAAGCAATGGGGTTCACTGGGTCATGCTGCCCCATCCCCCCATCCTGGATACAGCAAAATACAGTGCAGAGTTCCTGTGTCCCCAGTGCCAGCTCAAGGCTGCTCCCTCCCCACCAGTGCCCAGAAAAAAGTGTGTTTGCCTTCCAGGAGTATCTACATCTCTTCCTGCCCTGACTCCTCATGGCGCAGACTTCAGTTAAGTACCTCTTCTGAAAAGACAATCTTAATTTTGCCTAGATGATTTTTGTTTGCCTAGATCCTTATTTTGACTTCCCTGATCAGTAGAAGGGGACCTGCCCAGCCTTACCATGGGGAAATGAGTGCCCACTTTTGCTTCCAGCCTCCTCTCCGCCACTGGTACATGGCAAGGAGGTAGCCATTGTCCGTCAGGACTTGGAGCTTCTCACTACAATATCCATGGAAACAGATTATCTGGCTCTGCAAGGAGAGAAACCAGTAGGAAAAAGGTGAGTGGGTTTGACTTTGCTTCCAGCAGACCTTGTCACAGGCACGAACATACATCAGAGGGTAAGTTGGTCCTGAAGATGGCAGAGCTCAACCGGCACTGTTGTGGTTTTTGGCTGTGCCCAATGAGGCAGTCCTCAAAAATTCAATCTATTATTAGAGCTCAACTAGGTAGGAAGTTCCCCACTGTGGGGTACTGCCCCTTCGCTTGACAGAGCAAGGGGAAGCCAGGGTGAGAAAGACACAGCCTCCTGGGGAAAGTACTGCTAGGGTCTGGAGGGACGGTGAGGAGCTAGCAATGAGCAGAGAAACTGCATGCAAGGAAGATGCTCAGACTCTTCCCCTGCCCCCTCAAAAGTTCCTTCCACCTGTGGGGTGGCAAGACATGGAACATGTCATCTGACCATCTCCAGGAGACTCGAAAAGGTTGTCATTGTGGAAGAGCCACTCTGAAAGGCACGGAGAGTGCCTGGAGCCCTGGGGACATCCCAGAGGTCAAACTGTCCCCCCCGTGCAGGAGGGCAAGGTGGTAACACAAGTGACAAAGGAGCAATGAAATGACCAGCTGACCAACAGCCAAGCAGAGCCTGGGGACCATGCCCCCGGGTGCAGAGCTCAGCTCATCCCTTGGAGTGGACTTTGGCACACCACTTACCCCCCATGAGGGGTAGGCTTTGCCACCTGGCACTTACAATGTTCATGGCTTCCGTGCATGGGGTGGCATTGCCTAGCCCCATGGCCAGGTACAGGGTCACCAGCAACATATCCCCAGCAGCCACATATTGCCTCTCCCCAGCACCCAAGGGAGATGCTGTGAGCAGGACGGTGGGTGCACTGGAGGCACAAGCAAATGCCATGTAGCTCCTGCACTGCTGGCAGCGCTGCCAATGCATGATGCTGCAATGTTGGGCATTTCCTTCCCAAACTATGCCAGCTGCAGCCCCATACAGGACCCTCTATCCACCACCGGGTGCTTGACAGCATCCTGCAGCTCTGACCAAAGCCAGCTGAACAGGAATACCCAGCAGGAAGTAAGTGTCGAGAGCCAGGGGTCCCCGACAAATGCAGGGGATGGGCGAGGGCTGGAGGCAGGCAATGAAATGGAAAGGGGCCTTTGAGCTGGGCACAGCTGGCAAAGATGAAAGCAGTAGGAGACTCATCAGAGCCTCCTCCGGGTGCCTAATAAAGTTAACAGCTTTGTGATTTTCTGCTGATAAAATGTGCAAGGGGAGGTTGGAGGGGCTGAGCTCTTCCTCACCTCATAAATCCACCTATCTGTCCCTCTCCAATCATTTCTTGCCAAGCTTTTCTTGGTCATTCTGTTCAGCTTCTTTGAGTTTGAATGAAAAAAACCCCAAAACTATCAAGACAGGAAGAGTAAATTCCAGCAACTCTGTTAACCCTGGAGAGGTTATTTGTTAATGGCTCTTTGAACCAACAATATCACCTTTTTTTTAACCTATTTTTTTGCAGCATTATACAGGGCAGGAATGTGCAGTGTCATGACTTAGTTTCAGAATTTGGGAACAGCTGACAAGGCGGGTTGCCTGAAAGCAGCCTGTACTCATCCAGTGTGGCTAACATGGAGCAGAGCTACCTGGCTGCTGAGTCTCACAGCATCTGCGGAGGAGTACCTGCAGAAGGTGTTTCTCCTTCTTTGAGTATGAGTGTGGGCACATGCACAGAAATAGATGCAAGAGCACACGCAAATTTGCCACAGATTCTGTAATGAAAAAAGGAGAAAGAAACTTCAGAAACAGAAGAACCAGCTAAATGATGTTTAATAATTAGGTAGAAACAAGGGACCTTGAACAACATCACTAGCCAGAAGCAGTGCTGAGACATCTTTCCGGAGCCAACAAAAAACAGTAGAAGAGCATCTTGTTTTCTTGATTCTGCCTTACCAATGGGACTATAAATCCTGCAACTTGCCAAAGCCATCAATCTGTTGGCTTGTAGCAGCAGAGCATCTCAGCACCTAGTAGGGATGTGTCCTCTGTACATGCCTTTCACCTTGCAGAATGAGGCAAGCAAAGGTGTGAGAGCTCTGCCTTTTACTCCTAGGCTGGGAATGGCAGAGTATTGCAATTTGAATTGATGACAGCAAGAAGATGACGACCTTGGTCAACAGGAAGTCCTTCTTGGTGTTGCCCCAGAACTGAGCTATTTCTATCCTGTGAGCAACTCCAGGATTCAGGAGAAAAGCCTTGTCTTGAAAACCTGACTAAAGCGGTGGAAAATCAGAAACAGCGACTCAGGGCAATCAAAGGTTTTCAACGAATGGACACCAGCATCTCCCCACTGCATTGAAAATTGCCCAGCCAGCAGAGCCACTCGTCAGTGCCTCCACTGAGTGTGATGAGCATATTCGTGTTTAGCCTAACAGCATGCTAGCCCCATCTGTTTATTACATGTGCTCACCAGAAGGTAAAATAGTTTGCCTGTAGAGTTGTGCATGATTCTGCCTGCAAGTCTCTGCACACAGTAAAAGATGCCCACAGTGATCCAAGGAGCAGAAGGTTTTAGGACGTCCAATCCAAAGAAAATAAAAATGCCAGCAATCTGGGTGGATTAAGACTCAGTGAGATTAATTTGCAACCTCTGCATCCCTCGCCTTTTCACAGAGAGAAAAATGTGTCTAAAGGATAAAGCGTTGCTCTCTAATCCAAACTGACGTCAGCTAGGCAGCTTGTGGGACCAGACAGCCGGTCTCAAAGCATCTGGTGGTACTGCCGCTACCACCACCACCAACTCCAGCATCGGGGAACTCTGCAAGACACAGTGCTTAACTTAGAGCATGCAGCTCAGTGTTTGCAACCCCTGACCTGTCTCTGAATAATAAAAGGGGAAGAAGTCACTTCAGGGAGCATCAGTCAAAGTCAATCTGTCATTAGAGTGCCTAATGTAAGGGTTGATAAGAGTAAGAAATTTATATGCAGGATTGGAGGCTGTTGCTGTTGGTTTACAACATAATACTGAGGCTAATGAGGACAAATCACGTATATATACCTAAGACTGCACCTTCAAACAACACAATTCAGGTTCCTCTTTCAAGTGAAACTAAGTCAGGCTCATGTTATTTCATGCACAAAATGATGAGAACTCGGAGAAAGTGCTAACCACCATTTCATATTGCTTCCCAAACCGGGATCTTTCATGAATAATGAATTTGCTGCACCAAACTAGAGAAGCTTAGGAGCCAGGGACCAGCAGGTCTGGCTGTCACTGGTACCATATCAAACCGAGCCATAAACTTGCTGAGTTCCACCCCAAAAAAACACAGCCTGGAGATTTTTGGCTCCCTGCTCCTATAGAGGCTGCAGCAGAACCTGCCTTTTCAGATGGGAGCTGGGATTTCCAGCCCAAACCTGAAAATGGCCAATTTCTACTCATGTGCTCATGGGCCCATTTGGGGCTTTCACCTGTATTGTGGTTTGACCTCTTTGGTTGTTTGGAATTAAAAAAAAATAGGACAAGGGTGTATTTCTTCCAAAGTGGATCCTAATCACAGTATGTATGGACAGCTGTCAAAAACAGTGGGCAGCTCATGAGCCAGATGAGCAGGCAAAAATATCAGGGAATATATTTGCCTTACAAGAGATTAATAAAGATTTATGTTGCAAATTACTAGTTAGGAGGCAGAGGGGGAAACGAGGGGATTGAAGAGTTCTTAACCCGTGCACTAGCAGACCTGCTCAACAGACCCTCCAGGCTCATTAATTCACTGCTGAAAAGAGCAAAACCCAATTCATCATTATTACATAGGAGACCGAAAATTATCTACAATCAATATTGATTGCAATTCCTCTAATCCTCATTGTGTTTGATGACAAAAACATTTTTGCTTTGGAAAAATATCTCCACAGCAGTCGTGGGTTTGCAGGGTGTGCAGGTGCGTATATATCCCTCGGGTCCTACTAAAGCTACCTCCATCTCAAGAGGAAGATCTTCACCATCACTTGACATGTATTGTGAAGGACATCTCATCTGCCTGAACAAAAATTTTACTCACCTTTTAACTGGTGTGATTTTAAAGGGATTTACATTCAGGGTCTTTTCTTCAGACAGATCTGTCTTCAGACCATCACCTGTTTCACCTAGTTTCACCCAGGCCCAGCTCTTCTTTTTGGGAGAACAATTCTGTGGCACAAGACACATCTGATTATTTCAGAGTGCTGAATGTTCCTGAAACGAGCAGTATCTTCCTCAATTTCTCCAGAAAAAGCCTGCTTTGACAAAGTACAAATACTGAAGCTTCTGAGGGCTCCTTGGGTGACCACTCCAAAGCTTGGTTCATTTCTTTTTCTTGCCCAAAATATTTCCAGGGAAAGTGTATTGCATCTATATGCAACAAAATACAGCAAGGAAAGGCTGCCTCAATCAATATGCTTTAAATTATCTGGCAATCAGGACTTTCCCTGGTGGCTATACCTGAGACAAGGCGATTTGCCTGTGCACCCATATCTTTAAAGTATTTGCTATTATGGGAAGCAAGGAAAAAAAATGCAACATTGTCCATAAAGTTAGAGATTTCCAGGACAACCCAAAATGGCTGCTTTTCCAAGTCATGAGAAATTTGGGGACATACAGAAAACACAACAGCAATGGGATGAAATACCGGTTTCCCTTCTCATTTATCTCCTGCTTCCAGCTGTTGTCTGGTTCTTTCAAACACATATTTTCAATACTGGGACACTATTTTCCAGACACAATTTTGTTTCACCAGCTTCTTTGGTGTTTCTGAACAAAAAAGTGGAAATACAAATGTATTTAACACCTGAAAATATCTGCTTTCTCAAGTGCATGTTCTGTCTAAGGTAAAAAATGAATAAATAAAAAACCAGCCAGCCATCACTTCTGTCCATAGCTGTTAGAATAGCGTGTTCATAGCGTGTCCAGAGGAGAGCCACCAAGCTGGTGAGGGGTCTGGAGAACAAGTCATATGAGGAGAGGCTGAGGGAACTGGGCATGTTGAGTTTGGAGGAGGCTGAGGGGAGACCTCATTGCCCTCTACAGCTCCCTGAAAGAAGGGTGTACAGAGGTGGGGGTTGGCCTCTTCTCCCAAGGGAATAATGACAGGAGCAGAGGAAACGGTTTAAAGTTGCAGCAAGGAGGTTTAGATTAGATATCAGGAAGAATTACTTTACTGAGAGGGTGGTCAGGCACTGGAACAGCCTGCCCAGGGAGGTGGTGGAGTCACCATCCCCGGAGGGATTTAAGAAACGTGTAGACGTGGCACTTCAGGGCATGCTCTAGTGCCCGAGATTGTTGGTTTGTGGGTGTGTCTGTTTGTGGGTGGGTGTGGTGTTTTGTTGGGTTTTTGTTTTGGTTTGGTTTTTTTGTTGTTGTTTTGTTTTGTTGGGTTTTTTGGTAGTTGGACTCAATGATCTCAAAGGTCCCTTCCAACCATGACGATTCTGTGATTCTAAAAAAATTGAAAATTAAATTCTAGAGTGTGGAAAAATCTCTGGTGAAGGTGCATAAAGCTGGGAACTGGTGAGAAGACATAAGGGAAGACACAAGTAGAGGAGAAGTAAAAAGAAAAATTAACTGTGAAATTAGTGTTGTGCCTGGCATCATCCTGTTGTCTGGACTTTTGTCGTTCTCCAGTGGTAGAAAGGAACCCAAAGGGCTGAGGTTTGACGTCTTGAAACATTCACAATTTTCTCTCTCCCCTGGCAGTCTACAAACTTCAACCCTGCCTTTTGTCTTCTGGCTGTTTTGTTCCTGATACTGGTGTAATTTCAGTGCGTAAAGGGTGGAGTGGGAACAAGAGCATCTTTGTTCCTCTTTAATTTCTGGTTTGGGTATGCTGTGACCTTTGGCTAAAATCATGTTTAGTGTGAGGAATTTTACTTATGAAAATAGGTGCCTCTATGTTGTCTTTTGCATGAAACTACTGAATTACCTGCTGTATGCCCTCAAAGAGGGTGTCCTGGCCCTGTGCTGCCTGGCCCTGGGGCTCCTTCTCCATCAGTCATGGTGTCCTTGTCCCAGGGATGAGAGCACCCTGCCCCTGAAGCCCATGACTGCACCCCCAGAGGCACCGTGCGTCCAGGTGCCAATCATTACAGAAAGAGTTTAATGAAGAGGATGTTGGCTGGTAAACCCACCGGTGCTTGAACAAGATCAACAGGTTTGCGCAAGACTTCACAGCCTGTCTTAATCCTCAGTGTGTGTTTCAGGTTAGAGCTGGTGGCTCCTATGAGGACGACAGGAAAAGCTGGTATTGCTTCTGCTTCTGAAGGACATGTCAAGAAGACAACCCAGGCAGGGTCTGGGGACGTGACACAGTGTTTGACATGGAAACAGGCCACTGCTTTCCCAAACCTTTGCTGAAGGTATCACAGCATGGAACAAGTGGCAGCCCTTGTGGGTTAAGACCACGATGGGTGTCCTTCAGTCATTGGCATGACCTGTCCTCCATGATGAATGATGGGGAAGCAGGTGACAAAGAGAAACACAAAGACCCAACCAGGTATCAGGGACCTCCAGGCACTGGAAAGCTGTCTCTGGCATCCATCCAGCTTCTCTGTGCCGGGAGAGACAAAGGAAGAGCTGTGGGTCCAGCAGGGTCAGGCCAGGACCACCCCAACCCCATCACCAGCTGGTGTTGACAAGAGACTGGTGCTGAGACTGTCCCTCTTGTGACACCTGTGGCTCCCTCCCCTTGCCTTGAGAGCCCTTCATAACCCTCCACTGCTCCCCTGGGGACCTCAGGATTTCAGCTGGTACAGCAGCAGGTTGGCTCCTCCCCAAGCCAGCCATCTGAGTCTTGCTCTTCCAAGAGCCAGCAAGCCCTGTGGCAAAGGCCTGTTTGACATGCTTTCACTTAGGGACGTGTTCACCTGCCGAGAGACAATCTGCTGACTCAGCAGGTGATGGAGTCTGGCATGCAGCCTTGTCAGCTTCAATTACCCTTTCCCACCAAAACAGCATGCGATAAAAGAGGTCTTCTCCTCCCACAGAGTGGTGGTGGCATCATGACCGTGCTGATGGCATTGAGGACCTAGGTGCCATCCCAGTGGTTCCAGCAAGAGACACCGTGTTTCCGAGTTCCCTAGGTGACCCCCAAGCGCTCTGCACTGGGAGGAGATGAGGGAGGGACCCCAGCAGGTCACTGGGGGCTGTGTCCGGGTGCGTTGGGGCATCCCTGACTCCTGGCTGAGGCGCCGTGCCTGGGGTTTCTAGTCCCCTCTGTAGAGCTGCTGCCCCTGAGGAAGGATTTGGGATTTGTTTATTTATTTATTTACAACTAAAACTCCATGGCTTATTTATTTATAAATAAAACCCCCACAGCCATGTGCCATGTGTCTCATCTGCAAAAGTCTCTTGCTGCTGGGAGCTGATTTATTTTCATTTCAGCATGAATTTGGGTCACGGCTCTGTTTCAGGGTTTTAAAGAAAAGAAAATGTTGAGGCACAACAAAGGAAACAAAGCAATCAGGGAAAAGCCCTTTTGTACCTAGGGCAAAGTACCAAGTCAAAGTTCCATTATTTTTTTTATTTGAGCAAATTGTTTCTGCAGAACTGAAAGAAAAAAGATGTGTTCAAACAGGATTAACAAGCAAAAATTTGTACTACAGAAAGACTTGTAATTTCTTAAACATAGAAAAGTAAACAATTGTCTAATCCAGTAATCTGGTCATCTGATAAAATTTACAAGTCATTTTTTTAGAAGAAACAAAAGTATTTACTGGAAACAGACTGTCTTGAACAAACTGAGCATTACTTCAAAAGACAATTTTACTGAAATCTTCTTAGAATGAGGCAGAAGCAGAAGCAACATATTTATGGAGAAAGCTGGGGGGGGGAACAGAATTA
This sequence comes from Calidris pygmaea, assembly GCA_003697955.1. Taxonomy (NCBI): domain Eukaryota; kingdom Metazoa; phylum Chordata; class Aves; order Charadriiformes; family Scolopacidae; genus Calidris; species Calidris pygmaea. The sequence goes on from QJSC01017316.1 coordinate 229,298, forward strand.
AGCCATGAATTATTTACTGCAACCAACTCTGTGATATACCAGGAAACTGTAATGAATGCAGGCTTCTCTTCATAAATAACTTTAATTAAATTTTTATTTTTGCTTGCTGACTTTGTTCTTCAGAGAAGAAAGGCCTAAGACAGGACCTATAAAGAAGCAGCAGAGGCTAAAACGCAGAGCATCACCACTGTTTATCAAGCTGTTATCAAAAATAACCCACGACAACATTTGGAAAGACTGTTCTCCACCCATTTGCTGTGTTGTTATCTCCACCCCCACTCATCAATCTACTTTGCCTTTCATGGCTACTTCTAGGTGATGCAGATCTTCCAGGAACTTTCAAAAGAATCACGACAGACTGAAATATCTGGCAATACCAAAGTGCAAACCTTTGAGTAATTTCTCCTTGAAATGTTGCTTCTTCTCACAACTAGATTCTTCCTCCCTGAAACAAGCTGACTCTTCTGATGGTCACATCATTCACATGTTTATCAAGTTTTTCTGATGAGTCTCAGAACTTTGGCTGGCAGAAACAAGGATATTCTTACAAAATAACTGTTCTTCCCTCACACTAAAAAAAAAAAAAAAAAAAAAAAAAAGTCGTCATGGCATCTCTGAGATTACCAGTTTCTCTTCAAATGCCGTAGTGCAAGAGATGCAGCACAATGCAGCACATGGAACTTCCTACTTGGATTCCCACCCATTTGGTTGATCTACAGACGCATGTTAAATTGAAGAAAGAAGTGAGACCTCCCAACCACTCAGGGTAAATTAAACAGCCGGATCTGCAAATTGCAACCAAAAATAATACAGTTCACATCCGTTCCAAAAGGGACTGGCTGGAACAAAAGTCAGAGAGAAATTTTCAGGTCCCCCTAAACTACAAGTTTCTTCAAGGAGATTTCTACACCACAACAGATCCTCTTCTCTCTTTTGTGCAAAGGAAATTCATGCCATGACTTGCAATCCACCACAAGAGGTGCTATACTGGGGGTGACCTGCTAGGTGGAAGGATGGTGTCTCTCCGCATTAAATGTTTAGAAACATTTCCTATACTACAGCACAGGAAAAATAGCTATTTTTAACAACAGCTAGTCAACGTGATACCGACAGCTAGAGAGCATCCTGGTGCTGCATGGGATGAGCAAGCTTCTTTCTCACAGCAGAAAGAATATGGGCCTGTTTAAGACAAGGAATAACTCCTTGACCTGTTTTCTTCTGATCCACATGCCTAGTTAAGTCTAAGATACTTTAAATTAGGAAAAACGGTCATCATCATATTTAACATTGAAATTCAAGACAACTCTTCTTCAATCTATAACTAAAGGTCAATGTCCTGAGTTGGGTTTTGGAGGAGATCTGCAAATTTTGTTTCATGTGAACTCAGGTATAAGAGCTCAGCCTATATTTTCCAGGTATGCAGGGAGTCTGGGATGAAGAAATATCTTCTCACATCCTTGCCTGTGCAAAGAGATGCTGCTGTACTTTAATTCAGAGAAAATGCTCAGAACCTGGCAGTATTTGACACACTTTGCTCCTAACCTGTAAAGACATGAATATAGAAGTCTTATTTCTTAGAGTAGCCAGAGTTCATCTTGTTTCTTTGTGAGGTACTGATATTGATAATATTCAGCCAAACGTCGAATGAACCCTCTGTGGTTGGCAGCTCTCTGCACATCTGATCTGCTGCGTCTGGTGCACTACCAGGGATGATTTTTGCAGCTCTTCTTGGTCATGTCTCTACATACAGGATTTGAAGAAAGCACTTCAGTCAGAAAATATGCAACAAAAAATGACGACTCAATCTTATTGCCAAAACATCTCAGATAAACCCTAAGATGTAGGCACTTCCATGTTCCCTAAGCCTCTTTTTTATTTGGATTGTGCACATTGCGTATCAGAATCACATGCTGGACTGTCTTTCTTGTAATTACTTTTCAGGATCTACTTCTTTCTCGATTCTTCCTTTTTGGCATCTCAGCTGTTGAAAGAAAAAAGCCCACCCACATTAAAAATGTGATTAATTACAATTTTTATTGAATTTAAAAAACACTAGTACTGTGTTGCCTCTAAGGAGATGTATTTCTGCTGTGGTTTTTCACCACAAACCTGTTAGATCTCTTTCTGATCCACATGGGTAGTTTTTAAAGCTCCAGGGGTAAGAGTGACGGCTCTGAGAGAGTAACAGTGAATTTTGTGTCAGAGTCTCTCTGGGTTGGAAGGGACCTTTAAGATCATCTGGTCCAACCATCAACCT